>JAAGKR010003231.1:27565-69006 GCA_011419295.1 Clarias macrocephalus
TCCTCATCCTCAACACGTGGTCTTTTTTTTTTTTTTTTGGATTTTTCCCAGATTTTCTCCCTAATTTAGTCGTGTCCAATTCCTCACCGTCACTAGGGGGCTCCACATTAAGGCTACTACTACCACTCGGCCGGGAGGGCCGAAGCCTATCACATGTTTCCTCCGAACCACGTGAAGCCAGCCGACCGCATCTTTTCGAACTGCTCGCTCACGCACCGTTGGGGGCGGCGTAACACACTCGGAGGACGGCGCTATCTGCTCCCTCCGCTGCGCGAGCTCACAGACGCCCCTGATTGGCCTGACCTCTCATCCCTCCCCTCTGAGAGAGCTCGGCCAATCAGCTCTCTCTAGACCTCCGGCTGTGAGAGGTTACAGCATCACCCGGGAATCGAACTGGCGATCTCCAGATGATACGACTCGGAGGCCCATACTATTTGGTCATTTTGAATTTATTATTATTTTTTTTCTAAACTAGATACATTTCTTTAAAAACATATCACACTTTTTTTTTTTTACAGAAAATCATAACTGCTTTTCACTAGGGTATTGACTCTTCTTCCATCACATCATTTAAGTTTGTAGGCAATTGGTGTAATGCCACCACCCATTGAACTGGACCGTGCCACAAAAATTAGTAGAAAAAAAACATCTTTATGAGGTATGACATTAAGTAGTTTTAAATACTTTTAAAAAAATCAAAGGAATATAGCTGGTCAAGACAAAGCAGTCAGTAAACATTAGTGCTAGTGAATCAAACTGATAAAACTACAAAAATCGATGTCTTTTGTTCTTTGTCAAACAGGCCGAACATACTTAGAACAGGATTTTATATATACATAAACACACACACAATAAAAACTATAGCTTACCTTCACTTGATATCTTCTTAATTTGGTCTTTACAAAGGTCTTCTAGCGCTGATTTCAGTTGAGACACAGACTTTATTACATTCTCAAAATTGAGGAGAGAATGAACTGTGATGGTGGGTATGTTACATCCCATAGGAGCCTGGAAATTCTACACATAGACAATGAATACATGCAAGACACAGAAATGTGTATATGCAGTGCATCTCAATAAATCTGAAAATCAGGGAAAAAAATTCAAAAAGGGAAAATAAAGTTAAATATTTCAAGCTTTTTTATTTTAATTTCTAGCATTATGGAGGAATCTCAAAAATGCGGACTATCAAAATAGTCTTTAAAAAATGCAATACAGAAATGTCCAACTACTGAATTTTTTTTTTTGTTTATGCACTAAATACTTGTTCAGGGCTCCTTTAGCATGAATTAGTGCATCAATCTGCCTGTGGTCCTGCTGATGCATTACTGAAGACCAGGGCCTGTATTCACAAAGCGTCTTAGAATTCTCTCAGAGAGCTCCTATCTTAGCTTAAAAAGTCCTAGCTGGGAGTCCCAGACTAAAAGTGATTTAGGAAACTTCTCAGAGCAACTCGGAGGAAGGAAAGTACAAAAACCTTGTGGTGTTTGACCCCATTGCTAGGGATGATGCAGCAATTCAAGGACTGTGATTGGTTGAAAAATAACCTCTGACCTCTGTAAAGGTCTTGAGATGCACTTTTTTTGAAAATAGAATACATGATAATAGAACAGACCATGAAATCATAATGTTTGTATATAAAAAAAAATGTATAATGACTACAGGCTACCTTATGCAAAGTTTCTGTTATACTGTAGGCTAAATATCTCAAAGATAATTAAACAGCCAAATGTTAAAAAATGTGTCTACTTTTGAAGCAACCAATTTCTACACATTATTTTCTATATTTAAGTTACATTTAGTTACCGTACTGATTTTATGACTTGTAATCCATTTCAGATTGATGGGAGCAAAATGGCTCAGTTTTTACAAATTTGCATGATTGCAGGACAGACTGTTTAAGTTGCACTTGTGGATGGTATCCAAGAGAGATGGAAGAAAGTAAAACAACAAGAAAAACTAATTGGACAGAAGAGCAGTGTTTACTTTTAGCTTTACATTCAGGTTTTGGAGAATATTTCTTCTTTTCCGACATTTTGTCCTCTGCTATAGAAACTCTTAACCTCTTAAAAGTCCACCTCTCTACTCTTAACAATTTTTTACCTTAGGAGCTGTTTTTAAGGCTAAGATGTTTCATGAATCATTTTTATCTTTACTAAGATTTAGTCCTAAATTCAAGGGGACATTTTAAGGAAATGTATTTTATAATATGAAGTATTTTCTTAAAATTTCATCAGTAGGAGCAACTTTTAGACTTAAGAAGCTTTGTGAATATAAGCCCAAGTTACTTGGACAGCAGCCTTTAGCTAATCTGTATTGTTTGGTCAGGTGTCGAGCACAGCAGTATCCTGGTCCGCAAACCAGTTAGTGTTGTGTGGGTAGGTGGTTAGTCCTGCTGGAAAAAGAAATGTACATCTCTTTAAAGCTTGCCAACAGATGGAAGCCTAAATCTTCTGCTGGATGGCTGTGATGATTTTGGACTTGATAAAAACACAGTGGATCAACATCAGATGATGACACGGCACCTCAAACCATCACAGACCATGGAAATTTTACACCGGACTTCAAGCAACTTGAACGATTCTGAGCCTCTTCACTCTTCCTCCAGACACTGTGACTTCCAAATGAAACTAAATGAAATTAATACTTTCTTGTGGGACCACTGAGCCCTTTAAAGTCGACTCATTTCTCCCTCTCATCTGTTTTTAAGAAGCCCATAAAAAGCATTAGGCGACCATTCAGCATCAGCAGTATAGTGATCATCGGCCTGATCATCTGTCATCATCTGCACTTGCTTCTTGGTTCATGCCTTAAGTTAGATGTTTTTCATGCTTGAGTGATCCATAAATCACTGTGTGGCTTAAACAAAAGGAAAACATTCTTCTGAAACAGCTCAGGGACTGGACTGTAAAGGAGAGACAAATACGTTCGAGAAATTAGAGCCACATAGCCAAATTCAGGAAGCCTGGAAATACTATTTCTCAAGATGGCTCATTGGATACAAAATATGATGAAATATTTTCCTCATATTCCAAGTCTTAAAGGCTTAAGACTTTTGTGCAGTATTGTATTTTTTTTAATGTATAACCTTGCATGGGACACACCATAAAAGAAGTAATAATTTAGATCATTTTCTTTTCAGTTATAATATTGCATTGCGTTGTGTTACACAAATGAGTTTAAATAATTATTTTGGTTTGGATGCAGAATCTGTTACCTCAGTGTTTTACTCACTTTTTCAAAACTTCCTACTGTAATATTATGGACTTTTTAAAAGCAGTCAGCATGTGCACTGTGTGATTATAGTGTCAGTGATGTTACCTGTAGAAAATAAATGGGATCTTGTGTGTGTGAAAGCTCCTCCATCTCAGCATCTCTCCTCTTCAGCTCTGTAATCTCCTGCTCCAGTTTCTTCATCACTTCTTCAACCGGACTCACTGCAGCTTTCTCCTGATCTCGGATCTGCGCCGTCACCTCAGAGCATCTTCTCTCAATTGATTTAATCAAATCAGTAAAGATCTTTTTACTTTGCTGCACTGCACTTTGGGCAGAGCGCTGTTAGTAGACACACAAAAGAGGGGATTTTCCTTTATCAGCTATTTTACCCGACACCCAACTGTAAGACAAAGATTTGGGAGATTATAGAAATTTAGAAAACAGCTCCTCCAGCATACAGATGTTATTGTTCTTGAAACTCACCTTGTGAGACTCCACTGCTTTTGTAAGATCATGGAGCTCCTTCTCCCTTTTCTGGATTTTATGCTGGTATTTTCTCTGTATTTCCAGTAACTGTTTCTGTGCAGTAACAATGCATATACTAATTCAACAGCAATAGCATAGCAGAACACCGTCTACCCCAAAGCTATTCGATTAAAATGAGGTGAATATTTGAAATATGAAATGTTATCTGTAATGTGGCCCGCATTACAATGTACATAGTTGTATAAACTACTGTGAATGTTCTAGGCATTAAACGGCCACAGAGATACTTTTTGAATTACTGTATTGTAAAAAACACTGATAATTGTATTTTATTTTATTTTTTCCAGGTGAACATGGTGTGCAAAGACAACCCAGGTGAGCATGGCTAGATCGGTCTTACTGTACAGACTGATAATAAGTTGCATTAGAGTAAGATGTTTTGTCTCACTGCTCTAAGGTCAGACAATATTAAGATTATTAAGGTTCGTTAAGGATGCAGGATGGACTAACAAACACATATGCTGAGCTAAAACACTTTTTTGCTGTTATACTGTATAATTTATTATAATATAGTTTAAGTAAAGTAGTTTTTTTTATTTGTATAGCGTTTTAAGAATTGTCATGGTCACAAAGCTGTTTTACACAATCAAGAGAAAATTTAAAAAATTTGTATTAAATATGTCTATGAATCAAAATAATTTGTGCCTGATGATCAAGCTGAGGGCGATGGTGGCAAGCAAAAACTCCCTGAGATGACAGTAGGAAGAAACCTTGAGAAGAACCAGACTCAACAGAACTCATCCTCATTTGGGTGAAACAGAAAGCAGGAAGTTCAATATAACAGATGATGGGTTTAAGTTAAAATGGGGTCCAACTCATTATTGTAGGCTCAGATAGACTTGTAGGAATTCCGGTCCTGAACTATCGAGTGACTGCAGTCACAAGTCCTCAGAGAACTGCTGTCTGCATCAGCCGAAGCCAGGACCGTCTTTACGGTAAAGTGGAACCGTCCCCAGTCACCACACACTTCCCAAGCAGACAACACGGGGCCAGCGACGACATCTCCAACCAGAAGTGGGGCACCAGGCGGAGTCAAACATGTCCAGAGAGCAGAGGGGGTCTGGATCACTGGAAGCTCAGAAGCAACATGTGTAGCGCAACAGAGAGAAAAAGAAGAGTGAAGAGAAAGAGATAAAAATTAGGTATCATCACAGTCATGTAATGTATAAGGTCAATGTATATTTAGTGCAGACTCTGCCAAAAGTAACTATGACAGCATAAATAAAAGGGAGAGGCAGAAGGAAACAGACATGAGGGGGAACTAGAATGGAAAGCAACCAATCACCTCACTGTCAACAAACTTGAGTGATCAATGAGAGTGGGGAAGACAGCATCTAAACATAGCAATTCACCATAATACTCTACGTCCACGAGTCCCCCAGATCTGATCCTTTACCCAAGGCAACATTAATTGGAAGACTATGCCATACCTTTGGGGCATTGTAAGGAAAAGCTCTGCCCCCTGCTGTAGTTTTCATAATACGAGGTCCTGACAAGCAGCCTGCATCAAGAGTGCGTACTAGAACCATAAGGTACAGTATGAGCAGATCAGCACTTTCTGGGGGACTCATGGAAGCAGAGTATTATGGTGAACTGATACATTTAGATGTCTTCCCCACTCTCATTCAGGTAGATTTCTCATTGATTGTTGACAGTGGAGTGACTGGTTGCTTTAGATCTCAGTGAGCCCTCATGGCTTTCTTTCCTTCTGGCTCTCCCTTTTCATTTTTCTTAGTTAGTCCTGCTGGAGCCCCCGATTTCACTCTGCACAAAACACACAACCACCATATACATTACAGTATGTGACTGTGACAATACCCAACTGTAGGTATTGTTTGTAGGTATCACCTCTTCTCTCTCTCTCTTTCTTTCTGTCAAGCTACACATGCTGCTCTTGTGTCTGGATCACTGGCAGCTCCTCTGTGGTCTGGACATGTCAGACTCATCCTGGTGCCCCATTTCTGTTTGGAGATCTTGTCGCATGGAGGCCTATGTGGCCTCCTGGAGATGTGTGTTCTAAAATGCACAGTTCCAGAGAGGCAGTGTTACCTGTTTCTCAACTCGTCCTGCAGCTGATACTGTATCATGTCCTTTATGTTGATCCATGGTACACAACATGCAGATACACTTCTTGTCAATGTGGCAGTAAACCTCCAGCAGTTTGTCGTGCTGAGAGCAGATCTGCTCCTGGAGTCGTCTGGAGGCTCTGACCAGCTTGTGCTTCTTAAAGGCAGGAGATTTATAGTGAGGCTGGAGGTGAGTTTCACAGAAAGAGGCCAGACACACCAGACAGAACTTGATGGCTTTGTGTTTCCTCTCAGTGCAGGAATCACACTCCACATCTTCAGGTCCAGCTGAACACTGAGCAGGAGGTGTAGCTTGGAGTCCTGTGTTCTTCAGAGTCTCCACTACTTCAGCCAGAACAATGTTTTTACTTACAACAGGTCTTGGAGTGAATGTTTGTCTACATTGACGACAGCTATAGACTCGTTTCTGATCCTCCTGATCCCAGCTGCTATGAATACACTTCATACAGAAACTGTGTCCACAAGGAACAGTCACGGGATCCTTCATCATTTCCAGACAGATTGGACAGCTGAACTGATTCTGAAGTCCTAAAATACTGGCTTCTGCCATTTTACTGAAAAACAGACATGTGGAGTCACTTACAGCAGCTCACACTTACTCTTTCAGTTTGTAAAAGCCACATGGAAACTCACACATCTGAACAAATGACTCACTGGCTTTAATGAATTGAACAAAATAATCACTTTTTACAAAAAAAAAAAAAAAAAAAAAACAGAGAGAAAAGATGACGATAATCTGGCTGCATATGAAGCTCTATATTACCTGCTGGTATTATCCTAAATCCTGCAGCTCCAGTGCATGCGCCTTTGACATGCTTTACAACTTCTTCTTTTTCTTAGGTTTTATAGAAGTTGTCAAAGCCAGTTAGAAGGTGCATTACTGCCACCTAGTACAATGGAGTGTAGCCTGGTGGATTTGCTGGTTTGATTCCCAACCAATGCCCAAACTCCAGCCACTGTGCCGGTGATTTAGTGCCGGTTCCAAGCCTGGATAAAATGGAAGTGTTGCATCTGGGATAAAACCTGTGTAAGGTGTGTGTGTGTGTGTATGTGGATTGGATGGTCCATTGTGACGACCCCTGGATGGGAGCAGCCAAAAGACTAAAATATATATATTTTTTTGCTTACTAAAATTTTACATTGACCCAGAAGTGTTACAGTCTGCGGTAAGCTGGCCGCAGGTTGTTTATCGTTTATACTGCGTTATCCTGTATACAGGGTTGATGCATGTTTAATACAATTGCCAATTTGTAGTACATAGCTTGATTAAGAAACAAACTTGAACTCTATACACTGGATGTGAAAACCTTATCTCTTATAAGATGTTTCATCTGTAGGTCTGGTTTTCTGTTCAATTATTTTTTTCTCTCAAAACCATTGCTTTATTCTTACAATTAATTTACCAACTACAAGAATTACCAAGGTATAATATTAGTGCAGAACAGCAGCGTTCAATGCCGATTCAGTGTTTGGCAGTTCTGCCGTACATACCAAATACATTTATCTGTTTTACACAATTGTGTCCTTTATTATTCACAGCCTTCTTGTTGTTTTAAACATTTACACTAGATGGAACCGTTTGGTTGCAACGTGAGAATGCATTTTGCCCAATATGATAAGTTTGGTTAAATACGTACATAATGCAAACAAACCTGTGATTTTTTTTTGTTTGTTTTTGTATTTTAGCAAAGATTTAATTTTTCTGTAACATTTTTACCAGTTTAACCTTGACATCTGTTGCATAATATTACTACCCAGTCCTTTCAACTCCTAGCCTAAACTAGCAGCAGTAGAACATTGAGCTTGTTCTTGTTTTTACCAGCTTGTGAAGTCCATACTGTTGGTTCAACTCAAAAGAAACACAAACTCAAGCTAGAAAATAACATATTGCATCTCCCAGCAAAGGATTCACTTTTTTTTTAAATGTAAATCTAGGATAATAATAATAATAATAATAATAATAATAAATAAAAAGCTTATAATAAAGGCATTTTCAACTATTGAGGCTTTTCCTCATGAAAGGGAGGCAGAGAGAGAGAGAGAGAAGGAAGCCTCACTTTTCAAAAGCAGTTTAGAGTATTTCAAATATCAAAAAAGCCACTCAGCATACAATACATTTTGCACAAACTTTAACAGTATTCAGTTTTACTACAACTCTTTACTAAATTTGCTGCATTGTTAGCATATAGATATTACATGTATATGTTTTAATATACATATATTACCAAACTTATAGTGCCTCTTATCTCAAATTCCATCAACTCCATTTTATTTTCGCCTAAAACTGTTTTGTTTTCTTCTTTCTTAATTGAACTCCAAGCCCTTTACAATTTGTGCTCGAAACATTCTTCCTTCCACTTTTAGACTCACAAAATTTCAGTTTTTTTTTTTTTTTAAGTTTTCATGTCATGTCATACTTGGGCTGCATCCTTCCATTCTCACTTTAACAATCGTATTTAACATATTATAATACAAGAAGCAAAACTTCTCAATAGGGTATAATGGCATCTCTGAAGGTGTTTCTTACCTTCAAAGTCACACACAGCTGTTGGCCTTGGCTAGGAGAAAAAACCTTATCTGAACCATGAAAGTGGACACAGACCATTGCCAGTTAAACAGGCCAGTCTATAGTCTACAGTGTTTAACCAGATAGAGTTTATTCTATTCTACCAACAAGTTAATACATTTAATAAGTGTTAATCATAAATCAATCACCACCTTTTCCTAACTATTTACCATATTTATCAAATATTCTCTTCATCCAGCTCAACAATTAAACCATGGCAACATTAACAACATATACATAACATTTGTACTTAAGTAAAGTTTTCACTTATCTTTACTTTACCCAAGGGATTTTATTACTGGTTACACTTTACTTCTGCTCCACTACATCCTAAACAAATTTCTCTACTTTCTACTTCACTACATTTCTGTAACGTGTTGTGTTACATTGTGATAAAACAACATTATGCTTGTATATGCCAGCTTGTTTGGTGGTCCACTTCTCATGACATCATCTCAGTGAACACGAGTACAATAGTTATTTCTATATGTCCATATTTTACTGCAATTTACGCATTTTTAGGAAGGTCGATTAGTGGCACTGTGGGAAACAAACAATAAAACAAACAAACAAACACTTAAAAATAGTTGAAACCTCTGACCTTTTGGTTGGCCCTCTGTCAAATGTTTAATAAGGACAACAGCAGAGCATGAACACACACGTACTTATTGTATGGAAAAAAAAAAAGAATTATAGCTGTCCACAGTCTACAATTGTTATCTCTTTGCTCGGTTTGCCCATCTTAGAGCCCAGGTTTCCTATTTGCTCCACCACATCCATGCCATCTTTGACAATGCCAAAAGCAACATGTTTAAAGTCCAAATGCTCAGTTTTTTTCAATGTAATGAAAAACTGAAAGCTGTTTGAATCTCTGCCACAGTTGGCCATGGACAGTATACCTGGCCCTGTGTGGCGCACTTCAAAGTTTTCAATATGAAACTTGTCCCCGTAGATACTCTTTCCACCTGAGCCATCATGATTGGTTATATCACCACCCTTAAAAAAAGAAAAAAAAGCATATATTGTAATGTCTACACATGTTGTTCAATGTGTTGTACATTTTAAATGTAATGTGGTTCTACAATGAGTTTGAGACCTTAGACCTCATTTAACACTAGAATACCAAATGCAAATTTACCTGACACATGAAATCAGGGATAATTCTGTGAAAAATGGAATTCTGGTAACCAAATCCTTTCTCGCCAGTGCACAAAGCTCTGAAGTTTTCTGCAGTTTTAGGGACGATATCAGCAAAAAGTTCCATCGTAAACGTGCCAATTGACTTGGAGTCAGCAGCTACAGTGAAAAATACCACTGGGTTGCTTGGTCTAGAAAAGTTCATGACTTTACACTGGGCTGAGTCTACTTGAGCCATGCACCTCTGACAATCGGTGAAGATTTTCCTAAAGCATTCAGCAAGTTCTGGTGTCTTGAATTTGACAGCGAGCTGCTCCAGCTTGGCATTGCCCCCTGTTTGACAAAAAGAACAAAATTTCGTACAGCCAAGATAAAGGTTTAAAATTCAAACTTGATAACACATTGAACCAAAAATAGTGGAATAACTGCAGTGTTTTGACCTGCGTAGTCATTGGCTGCCCAAATAAATGCACTAGCAGATGTACTCATGGGTTTCAGCTCCATGTCTTTAGTGATGCTGTGGTTAGCACACATCGTTAAATTCTGTTCACGTCTCATCAGGATGCAGTAGTACTTTTTCACTGGATGGAAGAGGATTTTCATATCACCAACTCCACTCACTTTCCACTGGTCAAGATCAGGGTCCCATCGAAACAGTTTTGCCCAGTGCTTAAAAAGAATTCCCTCATCCTTTTTACCAGACTTCACCTCAACCTAGAAATGGGAAACCAGAAAGAAATTACTGATTTATACTTAATTAAATATATGATAGTAGCTAAACTCATGCTTCTCCAACACTAAAATCATAACAATTACATTTTTCGTTTACATAACAGCAGACTTGGCTTAGGCATGCTGTTGAACATTTCTCTTCATATTTAATGTTCCGTCTGAATCCTTCCTGTTCATAATCAATTTAAAGAAACTAACAAACAAAATTGGTGCTGGCTGTTTTAGGCTTAGTTAGTGTTTCTGCTTTATGGATCTTTATGTAAAGAGGTCAACAGGACAGCTAACAGCTGTAGCAGCCTGTTCAGAGCAGCTCTCATTTGTTTCCTTTTGCCAGTTTATTTCTCTCTGAAACAAAATACTTTTTTAAAGTCTACGAAAAACAAAAAATCATGTGACATCACTATGAAGGACAATTACTAACACCTGACCTGCAGCTATGTTTAGCAGCAAAGAAAACACTAAAACCCTCAACCGTAATGACTTTTCCCAAAGGCATTCCAACATAAGGTAAAGTGAGGCATCACCTTCGTTTATGTTTCTATGAAAGCTATGCAGTACATCATCAAGATACAAAGATTGACTTTGGATCAAATACGAGATATGCGATAACAAATACTGTATGGAGGATTTCCATAAATATGGAGAAAACTGGAAAAGGATGCATTTATTAATTTTCAATTTAATCAACCCCCCCCCCTTCAAAATAGGCCCCTACCCCAAAAAAGGCTACATTTAGTCTTGTGTCTGTTACATTTGACAAATTCTTCACATTTTATGAACTCAGCCAAAAGCACATTTTTTCAAAAGTGTAATACTTAAAAATTATAATTTAGAATTTGTTTAGAATTACTTTACAGCACTGACCAGTGCTTGCTGGACCTTTTGTAGCTCTGTTTCAAAGTCCTCTAGACTGTCGGACTCAGTGTCTGAATCACTACTAGTACCACAGAAGAAGGTAAGTGGCAGCTGTAGGCTCTTGGCCTTTCCCTCCTCCTCCATTGTTGGCTTCTTCTCCCAGATAATTACACAATCATCTGCATCTCCACTGGTTTGAGCTGTAAGACATTAGACATTTCATTTACTATTAAATCTACCTATCTTAAAATATTTACAGCTAACATTAATTAATTGAGTGGCAGGATTGATAAATATAAACATGATGTGGCCAAACACAGTCTGCATTCATGTCCAATTTAATTGATTGGATAATGCAGTGTTTAAAATTTTTGGAAATGGTTACAATGTTGCTGGATTTACTTAATTAAATTATGGAGGCAAATCTACATGGGGTCAGGTGACAGTTAAAGATACATACAGGTAAAATAGGCCTTTAATAAATAAGGTACGCAGTGCCGTGTGATGTTCATAGACTGTGTCCAGTTCTAGAAACTTAACACCAATTGATATAACAAAAACCCTATTCAAAAGGTTATGCTTAGAAGCTTCCTTAGTTCTCGCCCTGAGTTGTGGACCACAGTAGCAGATTGATCACATCACAAACTCATAGCCAACATCTATTTTTAGGCCCGAAAACCATCTCATTTAATAAGGTCTTGCTGCTTACAATAACTGTTCTGTAAGTCTAAAATTTGCTTGACAACATAATCTATGATGTCCAGTTGTGCTAGTGGGAGGAGAGGAGAATACCCTCTGTAGGCGCAGAGGACCTGGAGTGTCACCCCTTTTGGCCAAATAATTAATGTCTATTATTTTTAGCCTAATGTTGAGTTCCAACATTAGACTAAAGTCAGCTGGTAAATCCACCAGCCACCCTAAAAGTCCTTCCCATGTGATCACGGTCCCTTTGGGGCAGTGGTGGTTCAGTGTGTTAAGCTTCTGAGCTATTGATCGGAAGGTTGGTGGTTCAAGCCCCAGCTCTGGAGCAAGGCCATGAATGCTGTCTGCTCTAAGGGTGCCATAAAAATGGCTGACCTGTCCTCTGACCCCCGCCTACTAACAAAAAGCTGGGATATGTGAAGAATAAAGAGTTTAGCAGTGCAGTAATGTATGTATTTATGTATGTATGTGATGAATAAAGGCTAAACTCACTCACTCATTGTCATTACCGCTTGATCCTGCAGTCAGGGTCGTGGGGAAGGCTAAAGTTAACTAATGAAAAACTTTGAAAGAATTGGCTTTGGACTACACACAAGCATTGCTTTGTGATAGTTTCCAGGTCTACAATAACCATGTGCTATGTGAGGTCTTTTTGCAACATTTCTGCACACAATGTAGAAAGTGATTCAGACAGATAAAGGCACTGCATTTGTCACCTGCCCTGCAAGAATTATATGAATAATGGGCATTAAATTGATTCAGACCAGAGTTTACCAAAAATATTTGATGTGCTGTTGGTCTGGTCTTGGAACTGGGATAAATAGCTTGAATCCCGGGATATTTAAAATATCAGAGGTTCAGCATAAATGGTTATTTACACACTGTAGTAACAAGAAACTGCAAATCTTTGGAGCTATTAATACAAACAATTTTAGAAAGTCCCATTAGTACAGTTATTGTACAGTTAAGCAAAAAATGCTTGGTCTTACACATAGCAATCAGAGACAATTAAGAAGTACAGTTTACCTCCAGGTGATATGTTCTTAAATTCGCTGTTGAAAAATGTTTCTAGTTTGTCTCTGAGTTGAGACACAGACTCCAGTACCTTCTCAAAAGTTAAAGAAAAACTGTATGTGATGCTGGTGAAATTTGCAGATCCAGGAGCGGCTGGGACAGACTGAAAGCTCTACATAGAGATAAGAAACAATGTCTATGGATTAACTTAAATAGTACTCACATGGAACACAACAATAGAAATTTGATAAAAATTAGCAACATACTAATCTTAGCAATTACTTTCTCTCAAATCGATCTATTAGAAGCTACTTCATGCAAGTATGCCATGGTTCTGGTACCTGGAGGTACTGGATGGGATCCTCAGTGGGTGAAAGCTCCTCTAGCTCAGCATCTCTCTTCTTCAGCTCTCCAATCTCCTGTTGCAATTGCTTAATGACGTCTTCAGCTCGACTCACAGCTGCTTTCTCTTGATCTCTGATCAGCTGTGCCACCTCATGTTGTCTTTTTTCAATTGCTTTGGTCAGATCAGTAAACATTTTTACACTTTCCTGCATTGCTGTTTGTGCAGAATGCTGTTAGGGGACACAGAAAAAATGGGATCTTCCTCATTCCACTTTTTAACTGCTAATGACACAGTGACTAGATGACAAGAGTCTGTGTGATCCAGAAAACTCCTCTTCCAGATATAAACTCACCTTATAAGTCTCCACAGCTTTTCTCATCTTCTGAAGCTCCTTCTCTCGGTCCTGGATAGCCTGCTTGGATTTTTTCTGCATCTCCAACAACTGCTTCTGCACAGAAACACAACAAATAATTTGCATTCAGTGTGTTAAATGTGATATACCTGCCTGACCAAAAAAGTCACCATTTCAAAAGAGTCAAATTATTAGGCTGAATAAAGCCAAGAAAACAAATAAGGAGATTTGAAATTACTGGAACCGGGTTAAGAACCCTCACTCACTCACTCATCATCTATACCGCTTAGTCCTGTATTCAGGGTCACGGGGGTCTGGAGCCTATCTCAGGAGACTTAGGTCACATGGCAGGGTACACACTGGACAGGGTGCCAATCCATCGTAGGGCACAGACACACACGTCTTTGGACTGTGGGAGGAAACCGGAGTACCCGAAGGAAACCCACCAAGCACGGGGAGAACATGCACACAGAGACGGGAATAGAGCCTGGCCAGGGATGGAACCCGGACCCTGGCGGTGCAAGGCGACAGAAAAAAATGCCTTGAATTTGATAAGTATTATGAAGACTCATACAGATTGGTCTTTGGAGCAATGGAATAAGGTCATGTGGTCTGGCTATTTATAACCACTGATGCCAACACTGGCCCAATGTACTGTATGCACTGCCGTTGGCCCAACAGAGGCCCTTCAGCAGTGTGCTATTTTTGAAGAAGGTCTTCTTCATTATGTGATGCACCCATCATGCATCTGCATTGTGCCCAATGTACAAGCTTCTGGATGCACAGGCAATGTGGCTGTGGGTATTTTTTTTGTAATTTGCCCATTAAACTACAAGAACATGTATAAGGTCTGCAATGGATGATGGGTCAGAGTACAGATCCAATCCATTCCAAATCTTTTAAGTTGGATTGAGATAAAAAAAAATCTGACTGGGTCAGTTCTTCCACCACCATCTAGATGAACAGTTTCTTAATGGAGATGGCTTTGGGTCAGTTCTGGGCCTCTTAGGTACAGCAAAGGAAAATTGTAATTCTACAGTATATAATTACATTTTATTCAGTTTCTGCTTTCAACATTGTGGCAACAATGTGGAAAGGAGACATGTACATGGGTGTGCTGATTCAAATACTTTAGTCAGTGTAATGTACTGTATCAGTGTGCACCTTTTAAGATGATCTAGAAATTGTATATTTCCGTTTTGATTTTTTGTGTTTAAAATGTACCACCACTTTCTATGGAAAAAAAAAGCCATTTTAAAAGTAATTAAAATGTTACTAATGTTAAAAGAACAGAATGTGAAGGATATTTATGTCATTGCTGTTTATTTAGTATTATTATGTACTAAATTATTTGTTCTGACATTTGAAATAAACATTATGAGGAAAATATAATAAAACCAATTAAATACTTTACATCTGAAAGTTTTGCACATGAATAAATAGAAAAAGTGCATCAATAAAAACCTATGCACTTGTCACATTGGTGTGTGCGAGGCATAACTACAGAGGTCTCGATGGTTTGAGAATGATGTTTTTTATTGATAACTAAAGAAAACATACAAACAAACTAAACTTTTATCAAAAACAAACCAAACCACGAATCATCACTAGGAAACCACAAACTAGACTGAACAGACTTTAACGATGTGCATCAACAGTTGCTAGACGAAAACTGAAATTCAAACATCCTATTTATAAAGAAACTAATTAACCCAACTCGGTTCAGGTGATCGCCCATGTCACCTGACCGAGTTGCATACTGGGAAATGAAGTGAAATTAAGAAAGAACTACAACCAAAAAGTCTTAGGGCGCATGGCGCCCTCTAGGGGTTATCCCTGACAGCACTACATGGAAACATTTGAAGCATTGCATGTAAAACCATCATGTAAATATTGTGTTATCTTTTGTATGAGCAATCATATTTATTTCTTTATTTCTTTATTTATTTAAGTTGAGTAAAAAACAAAACATTGTTACCTGTTTCTCAGCTCTTCCTGCTGCAGCTGATACTGTATCGTGTCCTTTATGTTCATCTAACATACACAACATGCAGATACACTGCTGGTCAGTGCGACAGTAAACCTCCAGCAGTTTGTCATGCTGAGAGCAGATCTGCTCCTGGAGTCGTCTGGAGGCTCTGACCAGCTTGTGCTTCTTAAAGGCAGGAGATTTATAGTGAGGCTGGAGGTGAGTTTCACAGAAAGAGGCCAGACACACCAGACACGACTTGATGGCTTTGTGTTTCCTCTCAGTGCAGGAATCACACTCCACATCTTCAGGTCCAGCTGAACACTGAGCAGGAGATGTAGCTTGAAGTCCTGCCTTCTTCAGAGTCTCCACTATTTCATCTAGAAGAGTGTTTTTACTCACAGCAGGTCTTGTAGAGAAGGTTTGTCTACACTGAGGACACCTATAGACTCCCTTCTGATCCTTCTGATCCCAGCAGCCATTAATGCACACCATACAGAAACTGTGTCCACAGGGAAGAGCTACTGGATCCTTGAATAGATCCAGGCAGATTTGACAGCTGAACTGAGTCTGAAATCTTGAAATATTTACTTCTGCCATATTTTCCGAGAAACACTGACAGCAGGACACACCTCCTGGTTCTATGGTTACACTTCCTTGTTGGTGGTTATAAAAGCTGTGTGCAAAACAGATGTGTATGAATGTCAGGGAATACCACCAGAGGGCGCCAAAGCGCCCACAGACTCCATTTTGTCTTTTGTTTTCATTTGTAGTTTTTGGTTCCGTGTTCTCCTAGTCTTTCTCTGTCTCCTTGCCTTTGTCTGTCTCCTAGCCTGTCTGTAGATAACCCTTAGCCTGTGTAATGTCAAGTCTGTCATGTTTAGTTTATTCCTGGTGTAAGTTCATGTTCTGTTCCTATTTTTCCCTGTGTTGTGTTGCATGTATGTAGCACCCTGGTCCTGGAGGAACGTTGTTTCGTTTCACTGTGTACTAACTGTATATGGTTGGAATGACAATAAAAGCCTACTTGACTTGACTAAAGACTTCTATTGACATCACCTCTGCTACTATGCCTTTCTGTCAGTCTGCAAACAGTACCCGTGACAATGAACAAATGACTTACCTGACTTAAATTACACAAAATAAATAAACAATTTTTAAAAAGAGAAATTATAGTGTGCTTATACATAGGGACCTGTATTGCCAGTGAAAAACCTCAAACACAGAAATGAAACTGATCCACACAGAGACTGAACAGGAACAGAGGGATTTTAGTTTCATTTCTGCTAAAGTAAGAGCAGGGTTGCCAGGTGTGTGACAAAACTGACTTTACATACATTTAAATGCTAAACCAGTATTCAATGAAACCAGTCTGCCGAAATCATCCCAGTGTCTTCAGGAAATTATATGGCAACCCAGAAGGGAATTGTGAGAGAGAGAGAAAATTCTTGTGATCTATCTAATTTAATGTGATAATGTGGTTTCTTTGACATTTTCATTGGAATAAATAAATACATTTTACAAAATAAATCCCAACTAACTTAAAAAAAGAGTATTCAGTGAGAAAATATATTAGTCGACTGATTTTATTCAAAGTAATTTTACTATTCCTCCCATTAGTTTGGATAATTTCTATCACAATAAATATCCATACACCTGGAGGGTCAAAGTGGTGAGACGTAATGTTGTATTATAATAGGTTGCCTTCTGCTGGACACTGACATACAGTGTAACCTTGGATTATGAACATAATTCATTCCGGAAGTGGGCTCGTATTTCAAAACACTCGTAAACCAAATCATATTTCCCCATAGGAAATAATGGAAACTCAAATTATTTGTTTCACAACCCGAAAAAAATTTAAACATAAAAATTTATACAAAATATAAAGTAAAAATGAAACAAATTAACCTGAACTTTACCTTTAAAAAAAAGTAAAAATAAATCCAGACAGATAAGAGTTTCCATGCGCGCAGGCGCTGTGTATGTATATATGTGTGTATATGTGTGTGTTTTTGTGTATGCCTGAAGCTAATGTAAGAAGGAATTTACCCCCCGCCCTCTTTTCATTTCACATGGTAACTCTTCCTCCTCTCTTATTTAAGTTTCACACACACACACACACACACACACACACACACACACACACACACACACACACACACACACACACACACACACAATAATGGAAAGACTGTTTTATTGAAAAAAATTTTCTTGAATTTATTTACTGAAATAACAATTTAACCTGCACTTTACCTTCGAAAAGAATCACTACAGAGCAGTGTTTCCATTAGAGAGAGAAAGAGAGAGTGTGTGTGTGTGTGTGTGTGAAGGCGAGAGAAGGAGGTGTGTGTGTGTGTGTGTGTGTGTGTGTGTGTGTGTGTGTGTGTGTGTGTGTGTGTGTGTGTGTGTGTGTGTGTGTACTGTATGTGTGTGTGTGTGTGTGTGTGTGTGTGTGTGTGTGTGTGTGTGTGTGTGTAAAGGCGAGAGTAGGAGGTGTGTGTAAAGGGGCACGGTATCCAATGACGCGCATGCATACACATAACGGCATGCTGACACATGAGTGAGATAATAGATCTTTAACCTCTCTACTGAGACTTGCTTTTGCTTTACACATGCACACCACTGTATATTTAAGTTAACTCATTGAAGTTTTATTTTAGAAATGCTTTAAAATATCAATCTGAGCTCCTATATGAGTCAAGGATAATGTAGCTGGTTTGGAGGCAGGTATACCCTGTTCTCAAAGTCTCCTGGGATAGGCTCCAGGTCCCTGAATAATGTTGTTAAAGGCAGAATGATGGATTAGTGGTTAGCTAAGTTGTGTCTCACCTCCAGATTTATGGGTTTAAATCTTGCTTCCATCCCTGGTGTGTTTCTTCTGGGTGATCTGGTTTCCTTCCACAGTCCAAAGATGTTTGGTGTAAGCTTTGGTATTTGATGTAGTGTATGATTGGGTGTGAGTCTCTCTCCTTCTGTTTCTCCCTGTATGTTTGTGTGTTGATGCTGTTGCTGTTCAGATTACACAAGACAGAACAAGGTAAATTGTGTTTTTAGAAACTTATTTATTTTTAAAATTTTACTGTGTTCTTGAATTTCTATTGTCATTATTGTGCTATTATGCACAAGATTGTTGTGATTATATGATCGTGAGACATACTAGAGAAAAACTAACAAAGATCATGATTTGGGCAATGCGAAGACACTTATCCTATATGATTGGATTTAGTTAGAAGATAGTAATTATGTAAACATCCCAGAGCCAATAGATTAGAATAGATGTACAGGTATACTGAATAGTGATTGTTAATAGAGAATACAGTGGTGTGAAAATGTTTTTGCACCCATACTGATTTCTTTATATATATATATATATATATATATATATATATATATATATATATATATATATATATATATATTTTTTTTTTTTTATAATTTATTTTTTTAATTTAAATATTAGTCAAAGATAACATATCATGCAGTGTTTATGGAAGGTTTTTATTAAAAATCCAAAACTACATAGCTCTGTGTGAAAAATGTTTGCCCCCTAAACCTAATAACTAGTTGGGCCACCCTTAGCAGCAACAACTGCAATCAAGTGTTGTAATTCAGCCGCATTGAAGGGTTTTCGAGCATGAATTGCCTTTTTAAGGTAATTCCACAGCATCTCAATTGAATTCAGGTCAGGACTTTGACCAGGCCACTCCAAAGTCTTCATTTTGTTTATCTTGAGCCATTTAGAAGTGGACTTGCTGGTGTGCTTTGGATCATTGACTTGCTGCAGAACCCAAGTTTCTTCAGCTTGGGGTCACAAACAGATGGCCGGACATTCTCCTTCAGGATATTTTGGTACACAGCAGAATTCATGGTTCCATTTATCACAGCAAGTCTTCCAGGTCCCGAAGCAGCAAAACAGCCCCAGACCATCACACTACCACCACCATGTTTTACTGTTGGTATTTTACTGTTGTGATGTTCTTTTTCTGAAATGCGATGTTACTTTTACTTTTTTTTTTTTTCACATAATGGGCCACACCTTCCAAAAAGTTCAACTTTTTCTTGTCAGTCCGCAGAGTATTTTTCCAAAAGTCTTGGGGATCATAAAGATGTTTACTGTGCAAGGTGACTTTCACACACATATGCACACACGCACACACACACAGAATCGCTGCTATGACAATTAAACGTATTTCCAGGTTTCCTCGCAAGACCGCAAACTTGCCCATTTCATGTAAGTAAACATTTATACTGCAGTTATTCTTAATGATTTTAAAGAAATATGAAGTTATGGCAAAAAGAAAAAAAATAACTCTGCTTTGTCTAATCTTACTAGTTTACTATTTAATTTTTTATGCAAGACTGTTCATAACCCTTTTTTCCTCATTACATTAAATGTTCATTAAATATAGATGGATCTCATTGAGTCTTAGACAATTAAGTAAAAAAGGCAATATTTCCTTGCAGACTCATAATTGGCCAGATTATCTCTTAAAACAGTGCACGAACATTCAAAAGTTTTAGATCAGTATTATTGTTAGCTTTTAAAAGAATAGTTGTATGTTCATTGATACAACATTTATTTGATCATAATATGAATGAATAATATGAAATATTTAAAAATAACTTGGGATCTACTGGGATTTATTTAAAACTAATTTATTGCTGTAAAATTATGCTGAATTTTTTCTATAACAACATAGAAAAGATGGATCTCAAAAAGGTTTTTCTTGTACTGTATATTACATTATTATGATTGGAGATGATAACTTCCCTACCACTTTGCCCAGTGTCATAAACTTTGCCATTGTGTTGGAGGAAGAGATTGTTTTGCAAGATGCTCCAGATCTGCAATCAGCTGTTGCTTACCTTTTGGCCTTCTGTGTGGCTTGGATTTTCTGTACCCAAATAAATCTGAAGTACAATTTTGAGGTGATTGAGAAGGTCTTGATGGAAATGGGCACTCACTGATCTGCAAGTGTACAGTCTTATGCAAAAGTTTAGGCACACCTTGATAAGTAAAACATTTTGGTGATTTCTTTCAATTGTAAAAAGCACAGTCTCTCTTGAAAATGGACAAAATGCACAATATGTTCAGCAAACATTGGTGCATACTTACATTTTATGTCATTAATTGAACAAAGATAAAAAAAATAAAAACATTTCTGTGACACTGTGCAAAAGTTTGGGCACCCTACATAATCAGTACTTAGTAACACCTCCTCTGGCAGATATCACAGCTTGCAAACGCCAGCTAAAAGTCTTTCAGTTCTTGTACTTGAGATTTTCTCCCATTCTTCCTTGCGAAAGGCTTCTAGTTCTCTAATATTCTTTGGTCGTCTTGCATGCACAGCTCTTTTAAGATCTACCCACAAATTTTTAATGATGATTAAATCAGGGGACTGTGATGGCCGTTCCAAAACCTTCAGCTTGTGTCTCTTGAGGTATTCCATTCTTCCCTCCACCCGTGCAATGTTTCCTGTGCCACTGGCTGCAACACAACCCCAAAGCATGATAGATCCGCCTCCATGTTTAATAGTTGGCAAGGTGTTCTTTTCATGAAATGCTGCTCCTTTTTTTCTCCAAACATGCCTTTGCTGATTGTGGCCAAAGAGTTCTAGTTTAACTTCATCAGTCCACAGCACTTGTTTCCAAAACACATCAGGCTTCTGTAGATGTTCTGTTGCAGACTTCTGACGTTGGATTTTATGAAGGGGACGCAGGTAAGGTTTTCTTCTGTTGACTCTTCCATGAAGGTCTTGTGGAACGATGCACCACCACTCCTGAGTCTGTAAAATCTTTCTGCAGGTGTTTTCTTGGTCTTTCAGATCTCCTCTTGACCTCCACAGTTCTCCATACTGCCATCTGTTAATTACATTTCTCACTGTGGAAACTGCAAGGGAAAACTCTTTGCTATCTTCTTGTAGCTTCTCCTGCACTGGGGGCATCAATAACTTTCATTTTCAGAGTCTTACACAGCTGCTTAGAGGGACCCAGGGTTGTGGAGTGTCCGCAAATGTGTGCGCATGGTTTGAAGAGTCAAAGTATTTGTAAAGCATTGAAATTGGCATTTACTAATGACAGTTGTTGCCATGCAACGAGTTGATTAAGGTCTGAAACCTTGTAAAAAGAATCTGAGAATCTGGAACTCTTGGAGTGATCAAACTTTTGCACAGTGCAATAATAATGTTTTTATTTTTTATTTTTGTTTAATTTATGGCATAATAAGTAACCATGCATCAATGAAAATTTTGTGCATTTTTTTTCCATTTCCAAGAGAGACTGTGTTTAACATCTTTTCAATAAAAAAAAAAAAAGCATCACCAAAATCTGTTGTTTATCAATGGGTGCCTAAACTTTTGCATAAGACTGTAACTTCTGCTATGACTTTGATTTTGTGAGCTGTTTGGCTTAGTAGCCACTTGCAGGTAATCTTATAATTCACTTTAAATGATTCCCTGATTCTGAGAAGCTGCAGTTGAATTGTTTTTATTATTATTATTATTATTATTATTATTATTATTATTATTATTATTATTTTGTACTTTTTTCCTTGTTCTGTGCAGTTTAAACTGTGATGTGCATTTTATCATGTTTCAGCACTTTCAATACAAATGCAACCTTACATGATTCCCTGGTATAAGAAGCTGCCGTTGAGCTGTTTTATTTTTTTTCCCCTCTTTTCCTTGTTTTGTCCGGTTTACACTGTGAAAGGCATTTTGCAATGTTTCTTTTAGTTTTATTTTACTTGACAATCAAGGAATGTGGCTGTAATGTTTTACTTTTGGTTTAAAATAAAATTTGGAAGAAATGTTAATGCAGTTACAGCTTTTTTTATTACATTGTCTTAAATGTTAATTAAACACACAAAAATCTGAAAATTTAAACCAGACATGTAAAAAATGTGACACATTTTATTAAATTAATAAGTCTTTTAAACTATCAAAACTCTTTAAACTTAACAAAAGAATATAATTTGGGAGACGTGACCTTACTCATTAAATTAAGTTAAGTCAACAGAAGTTTAGTTAACTCAAAAAAACTGTGCAGCAAGTTGCCTTAAAATTTTGAGCTGAGTCAACATTTTATTTTTTTACAGTGCAATGACGCTTGCTTTTCTCTCCTTTTGATCATTTTGCGGAAATGTGATGTTGCATTGGTGTTAAACAGATTCAGCTCCCACCTTGCTATAGCCTTTTAAACTTTTTTTCTTCATGGGGAATGTTGTTACAGGCTGTTGTTACGTAAGAACAGTCGGTACACTTGGACACACAAAAAATGCACACATACGTGGTCACAATGTTATAGTAAACAGTAAATGCACACACGGATGTTGACTATACGGGTGATGCATGCACTGAGACTGAGCATGGGAGACGAGTACCCATAACACCGTAGCACGCACGAGAGAAAAACCATTGGCTCAGTCGTGATCACGTTACAGAAAAAGTGCATGCGTACTACAGTACTCCTATATCAAGACCTTGCTCGTTTATTAAGTTTAAATTTATTAAACAATTTTGCTCTTCTTGCAAAACACTCGCAATCCAAGGTTCCACTATTAGTATGTCGGCTCATGCAAAAAATCACCTGTAAAATAAGAGAAGCACAAACAATGTGAATGGTCAAGTAAATGTTTATTTATAACAATCATAAAGGTCTGGGTAACAGCTGTAGCAATCAGGGCCTTCTGATAAAGTCAAACTTTTGATTATATAGTTTGGTTACATTCATACATAATGCATAAAGTACATCAGTGCACAAAAGATAAAAAGTATTATTGGCTAGGGATTACATATACTATCATGGAATATCCCACTAATTTCTATCATCCATACAAAATTTAATTATTTTATATAACTGTGCCCTTTAGGTTGTCATTTTAAACCTTGAAACTAAATGGAGCCAGTTAGTGTAAAGACATAAACATCTCATTAGGTCTTCCTAAGGGCATACAAATAGCTCTCGGCTTTGGCTTGGAGTCAATACAATATCTGTACCATGAACAATGACACAGACGATTTTCAGCTAAACAGGTCAGTCTACAGTGTACAGTCTTTCATCAGATATAAGTTATTCTATTCTACCAACAAGTTGACACATTTATTAAGAGCTAATTAAAAATCAATTACTACATTTCCCTGCTAATTATTTACTATTTAATTAAATATTGTCAAGGTTGCTTGACTTCATCCAGTTCAACAATTAAAAAAGTAACACAGATATAGTATTCTAGCAAATATAATTCATTTAAAAAGCTTTAATGTAAAGATGTTTTTTTTTCATGATGGTAAAAGTGACAAATGGTTCTGAAATTAGCATTCTTTACTGATCAATAGCTAATATTAGTCTTGATCTTCAAACCTGTTTCAAGTAGCCTATAGTATTTTTGAGGATTGTTGAAGATTATGGCTGCCTTAATGATATTTAAATTATGTAATGTCACATATATTGTCTCCAGCTGTGTGAATTAGTCAGACCTGCAGAATTAAGTTTTTCACATAAAACTTCTTTTTCAAATAAACTTCTTTATTGCATGATTCAATTGGGTCTCAAGGATGTTAAAAAGCACAAATGACAAAAATATGAATAAGCTATAACTCCACCTCCCAGAGTTTTGTCCCGATGTCTCAATCAACCTTAAATATGTCCCTGGACAGTTGATACACTTTCCACCCGAGCCATCCTGTTTGGTTATATCGCTCTAAAAAAAAAACATAAAAAAAAAAAACATACTCAGTCACCTTGCATAAAACTATCAGTTACTTTATTTCTTATTATTATTTGTCAGAACAGTTAAATAAGTCTTAAATACGTGTTGCAAAAGAAAATTAATTCAGAGATCAGTTTTAAATAGAAAAGTTGGAACACATGCATACACACCTATAAAACCTTATATAACGTCTCTGACTGACCTCATATAGTGTATGTTAATTATGTTCGTTGCAAAAATGTTATGATTTATCTAAGTGATGACAACTCTAATTAGAAGTAGTCTACCACGATGGATCAGGTGATTCCGGAGGGCAAAAGTGGTCAGGACCAGTAACCTCACAGAGCATCTCATTGTGACTCTTATACAGTAGGTATGATTCTATGCAGCCATTTATATAGATTGCCTGATCACAAAAATATGTGGTTAGGGAGGATCTCACAGCATTGCTTGACAGTGCTTGGAAGTGATTAGAGTAGCGTACTATAGATTAGTCAAGTCAATGTAGTGTCTAGATTTGATTCCTTCATCAAATTCTGTCAGGAATGACTGGTTTTAATTTGACACTGACTGAAGAATATTAAAAAAAAAAAAAAAAAAAAAAACTTTTCCATGCTGTGGCCTTATTATCTCCAGTGTTGGAGAAGGATAAACACCTGGTGCTATACATCACTTACAAGCTCTCTGTGAGAGAGAGGTCAAGTACAGAAGAGTGTCCATACTATCGACAAAATCATATGACAAAATCATGATCTGCTTGAGTAGCTCCACTGCATGAAAATTAACAACATGCAGATGGGAAAAGGTGATTTACTACTGATCAGAACATCCCAGTTTCAAACCCCTGGTACCACCAAGCTGTTATGGTTGGGCCCTTGAGCAAGGCCCTTAACACTCAACTGCTTATATGTGAAATGAAACAATAATAATAATAATAATAATAATAATAATAATAATAATAATTATTATTATTATTATTATTATTATTATTATTATTATTATTATTATTATTATTAGAAGAAGAAGAAGAAGAATTGAGAAAAAAATCACTCTGGATAAAGCCATAAGCATAAATAGAATAAAGATCAAATATTGGTATCTGGTGCTTCAGTCATTTCCGTCCAAGGTGGTCCAGAAGCTGTGGGCACAGATGGCTTTGGCAGATTTGTCTGTATTATCTGTATTATCCTCAGGGACAAAACCTGTTACACCCCACTTGAAAGCTTTTTATTAATTTAGTAAATGAAATCATTAAACACACATGTTGATGTGTATTTGTCTATTAAGTGATTTCTCTGGTCATGACATTAGACTTGGATGACATGGCACCAAAATGAGTTTGACACCCCTGACCTAACTGAATAAGAGAAATGAAAGTGAAACCTGCACCTCTGACAATCTGTAAAGATTTTCCTGAAGGATTGAGCACATTCAGGTGTCTTGAATCTGGCAGCAAGCTGCTCTTCTTTAGCATTGCCCTCTGTTTGAAAAAAAAAAAAAAGAACAAATTTTGTCCAGAAAAGGCAGAGGTTTATATTTCTAACTTGACAACACATCAAATAACAATACATTATTGTTGAATATTGTTGTTAATATTAAAATAGTAGCACCATAACTTTCAGGTTCCTAACCTGTATAGTCATTAGCCGTCCAAATCACTGTGTCTACACATGGGTTCAAGGGTTTCATCTCGATGTCCTTGGAGATGATGTGGTTAACACACTCCTTTAAGATCGTGTCACACCTCATCAGGACCCGGTAGTACTTTTTGACCGGGTTGAAAAGGATCTTCAGATCACCAACTCCAAGCTCTTTCCACTGGCCTACACCATCATCCCATTTCAACATTTTTACCACTTGCTTAAAAATAATCTTCTCAACTTCTCCATCAGCTTTATCAGACTTCAAGGTAAGCTGAGGACGGGAAATCAAAAGGATGTTACTGGTTTCACACACACACACACTCACAGCGAATCACCATTTAATGAAAGCATCATCATATAATGTCTAGATTAATTACACGTAAAGTGAAATATTTCATCATTATTATATTTGGATGATTACAGCTCATAAAAAGAAAAGAAAAACGTGGTTAAACTAAAATGCTAAATCTTTGCTTAATTGATTTAATTGTAGCACAACAAATGCAATTTATTATTTATTACATGAATCTAGAAATATCTAGAAATGTTTTTCAAAATGTCTGACACAATTGCTGCAGGATTTGGTTTGTCTGCAGAAAATCATTCCTCAAAATGAAAACACACACATATATGATTTATGCCGTCAATTTTATACAGAACTTTACCTAAGCTAAGAAAGACTGGATAGGGTACTAATATATCACACACTCACACACTCATTCACACTACAAGCAAATTAGGAACGCCAATTAGTCTAAACTGTATGTTTTTGGGCTGTGGAAGGAAACTCACCATGCACAAGAACAACATGCAAACGCTATACATCCAGACCAAAGGCAGGAATCAAACCCAGACAAAGGCGACAGTGCTAAAGCTCAAAAGTTTGGATGCCTTCTGGAAAATTTGCAATATGTGCATTTTTTTTTTAAGAAAACTCAAGTGAGAAGGCAAAATAAATTTATTTTATTTCCTATAAGACTCGTTCTCAAATTGCCCATAGTGTGTGAATGAGTGTGTGAGTGTGTGTATGTCTGTGTACCATGCAATGGATTGGCACCCTGTCCAGGGTGTATCCCGCCTCGTGCCCTAAGTCTCCTGGGATAGGCTCCAGGCACCCTGATTACAGGATTAAGCGGTATAGACGATGAGTGAGTGAATCATATAAGACTCAAGTTCATATGTAAGGCTTAACAGAATGGCCCAACCGTCAAACAAAACATGACAGTAAAGAAAACAAGGACATAATTACTGTTCAATGTTTGCTCATCTTTACTTATTTCGTTCTTGCCTCCTTTAGCATCAATGAAGGCATGCAGTCTTTTGTAATAACTGTGCATGAGGTCCTTGATTCTCTCAGGTGGTACAACTGCCCAAACTTCTTGGCAAAATGCCTTCAGTTTCTGTAATTTTGTTTCTGTCTTGCATGAGCTGCACGTTTGAGATCTCCCCAAAGTGGCTTGATGATATTGAAGTCAGGAGACTGTGATGGTCACTGTGGGCTGGTGTACTTTTTACCGTATGACTTGTTGACTCCTTTCCAAACATAAAGTTACATTTTGGTCTCATCACTGCAAATGACTCTGCTCCAGAAGATGTAAGGTTTGTCTAGGTGATGTCTGGCATACTGCAAGTGGGCCTTTTTTTTTGACATGGGCGCATAACAACAGTGACAACACCACTTGTTTCCTGAGCAGCCTGTATTTCTCTCAAAGTTTTGGGCTTTTTTTTAATTTTATTTGTGTTCGGAACAATTCCTCTGGCAGCAGAGAGTGAATTATTTTAACAGAAACTTTTATTTTCCATCTCCTTTCCAACTATTTGCTAATTAATGACTTGATGTGACCACTATTGTAAAATAAGACAAATATATTATCAATTCAACGACATTCAGCCATCGTTCAAATAAATGGCAATGTTTAAGAATTTCGTTCTGGGTTTGCAAACTATTGAGCACAACAGTATAATTTATTTTAACAGTGGTTATTGTCACA
Organism: Clarias macrocephalus; assembly: GCA_011419295.1. Taxonomy (NCBI): domain Eukaryota; kingdom Metazoa; phylum Chordata; class Actinopteri; order Siluriformes; family Clariidae; genus Clarias; species Clarias macrocephalus. Next base: position 55,438 of record JAAGKR010003231.1, read on the forward strand.
AAGCAGCTTTACAGAATCAAACAATTGTAAAAATTAGTTTGAAAAGTGTATAAATAGAGAAATATGTGAAAAATATATATATAATTATCAGGTGACACTGGCAAGGAAAAACCCTCCGAGATGATGAAAAGCTTGTGAGGATCCAGACTCAACAGGGAACCCATCCTTATTGGGGTGATATCAGATAGCAGGTATAGATTTGGGGTCATACTGTCTGTTAGGAGGCCAGGAGTTCAGTATAACAGGAGGGCTGTTTAAGTTAATATGTAGTCCACTTTCATTATTGGAGGCTCAGGTACGAAGTCCTAAGCTATCGAGTCACTGAAGTCACAAGCCATCAAAGAACAGCTGTCTTCTTCAGCCAAGTCCATGACATCTTCAAGTGGAATCATCACTACATGCATCCCAAGCAGACTATAAGAGGCCATCCTTAGCAGAGAGCCAGAGACATCCATGGATGAGAACTCCAACCAAATGCGTGGCACCACAATGTGTCAGACAGGTCCACAGGGCAGAGGGGTCTGCCTCACTGGCAACTCGGGTGTTCCATTTGTATCTTGACAGAACAAGAGGGAGAGAGAGAGAGAGAGAGAGAGAGAGAGAGAAAGAGCAGTTAGGTATGCTAGCAGTCAATCAATGTACTGTATAAGCTCAATGTAAATTTTATGCACAGTGCAAGCAGTGACTATGGCAGTATAGATGAAAGGGAGAGCCAAAAGGAAACACAGTCATCAGGGCTTCTTGGGAAGTAAAGCAACCAGTCGCACCACCGTCAACAAACCTGAGTGATCAATGAGAGTGGGGAAGACAGCATCTAAACATATCACTTCACCATAATACTCTACGTCCATGAGTCCCCCAGATCTGCACCATTACCAATAACAACCTTATTTCCAGAAGGCTTGTCTAAATAGGTTTTCAGCCTAGACTTAAACACTAAGATTGTGTCTGAGTCCTGAATATTAATTGGAAGGCTGTTCTATAACTTTGGGGCTTTAAAAGAAAAAGCTTCATATCTTCTTGGTTCTAGTGAAGACTCACATTCTGGAGCTTGTTTATGGACTTAGTAGAACATCCAGAAAGTAAGGTGTTACAAGAATCCAACATAAAGACATGAGCGTCAAATAAAAGACTAGAGTCAACTACATGCATCCTAAGCAGACCATGATCATACAGGTATTTTATTGGTGCACATGATGAAAAGGCATCTTTTCAGAAAGGGCATCTAGAGTTACTGTGTGATTAGAAAAGTTACTTCTAAATACGCATGGGCCTAGAACTAATGATTCTGTATTGTCAGAATTAATCAGAATGAAGTTAATTAACATTAATTAGTTAATAAGTGTCTTATGTCCTTCACAGTCTCTTCAACTTTATTAAGCAGATGTTGCTCACCTGTCTTTGCTGAGACATGTAACTGTGTGTCATCAGTGGAAACTAATTTAATGCTCACAAGCTATGTTGCCCAGAGGAAGCATGTAAAGAGAAAATAGCAGTGGGCCTAAAACTGAACCCTGTGAAACATTAAAATTCACTTCAGTATATGTAGAATAGTCGTCATTTACATCTACTAACAGATAAGACCTGAGCAAGAGGGCCGTTTCCTTAACTCCTACCATATTTTCTAATCTATCAAGGAGAATAATATCATTAATGGTTTCAAAAGCTTAACTAATGTCAATTAATCAATAGTTAGCTGAGGCCTTCATCTGTACCAGTTAGCTGAGGCTGAAGTATGTAGCTATATTCAGGGAGGCTGGCTTCATTAAATGCTCCAGTACATACTAGCACTGAACTCAACTATTACTCACTCAACTAGTACTAAGTACTCCAACTATTTATAAAGCCCAAGTTATACCACCTGGACATGCAGCGATTCAGCAACCATAATCTGCTGCAAGCCATGTCACCACATTGCATTGAAATAGGGCCAAAACTCTGACATTGCCTTTGCTAACTTAAATTGCCTCTTACTAATCTCTAACTGACAAAAGAAATATGTTTTTAGCTCCAGCGTGTACTACTATGTGTGAAAACCAATACTGGCCTAAGGCCGTGAGATTACCTGCTATGTCCAGTGCCCTGGCTCCCAGATACACCTATCTACTGCCGCTGGTGCCCCTAAAGGTCTAGGTAATTTCACATGCCTCTGAATAGTCTAATATATTCAGAGCTTTCAGGCTCCTCAGCAGATGCATCACTGAGGAGAGCAAACCTGTTGAACACAGAACAAGTGTGCTCAGTGGGCCAGCCTGGGCGATAGTTGTGGCTCAGTGATGATGCAGCCAAGTCATCACCCACTCACCCCGCTATGAGGGCTCTAATACTGGAGCTTGAGGTTGGCTCTCTGAACCTAAGGCATCCAGACTTTCCCCTACAGAATGCTACAATCTACTCTGTCAGAGTGTTAACTAATAAACACCTATCACAGATAAAGTTATTACTAATGACAGAGGACCATGATAAATGACCATGTTGACAATGATAAATATTAAACATACCTTAGTCAGGGTTTTGTTGCTAGTAGTTACTCCAGATGGATCCGGGGTGGATGGACACCGTTTACTTTTTTTTAGACAGAGAAACTAACATATTCTTCACGAATCAAAAAAAAAAAAAAAAAAAAAAAAAAATCCGAAAAAAGGAAAGGAGGAAGATACAATAAAATAAAACAAAAGAGACTAACTTTTTTTTTATATTAAGCATATAATTCATACACTGATAAAATTAAGAAACTCATTGTGAATGATTTGAAAACAGGAAATTACTTAAATGTGATAAAATATTAATTAAATTATTTAAACTTTAACATACATTAGATAAATAAATATATTCATCACTGCTCTCATGATCTTCCTGGTCATTTTGGGAAGCTGTAGCTTTGGCACTAAATACTGCCATGCTAGCATTATCCAAGGACAAAGATGGATCTTGACAGACAGCCAGACAGACAGAAAGAAAATAAACAAACAAACGAATGAATGAATGAATAAATGAACAAGTAAATAAATAAATAAACAAATAATGGAGGCTTTATGGGTTTAAATTAGCATTATTTTGATCTGAAGATTGTGGATTTCCTACACTGTAAAAATTATTGTTAGGCTTTGTAAATTAAACAAAAAAAGTGTATTTTTTTTTTTTACAAATAATAATTTTGTTAAAGTGAAAACTTTACAGTATTAGGTAAAATCTACAGGGTGGGCCATTTATATGGATACACCTTAATAAAACGGGAATGGATGGTGATATTAACGTCTTGTTTGTGGCACATTAGTATATGTGAGGGGGCAAACTTTTCAAGATGGATGGTGACCATGGTGGCCATTTGGAAGTCGGCCATCTTGGATCCAACTTTTGTTTTTTCAATAGGAAAAGGGTCATGTGACACATCAAACTTATTGGGAATTTCACAAGACAAACAATGGTGTGCTTGGTTTTAACGTAACTTTATTCTTTCATGAGTTATTTACACGTTTCTGACCAGAGACAGACTGAACCAGTGACTCAGTTGATACTGTCTGTGTATATATATATATATATATATATAGACCAAAAGTCTGGACACACCTTCTCATTGAAAGAAGTTGAATTTGTATTATGGCAAGAAAAAAGCAGCTAAGTAAAGAAAAACGAGTGGCATCATTACTTTAAGAAATGAAGGTCAGTCAGTCTGAAAAATTTAGAAAACTTTGGAAGTGTCCCCAAGTGCAGTCACAAAAACCATCAAGCGCTACAAAGAAACTGGCTGACATGCGGACCGGCCCAGGAAAGGAAGACCAAGAGTCGCCTCTGCTGCGGAGGATAAGTTCATCCGAGTCACCAGCCTCAGAAATCGCAGGTTAACATCAGCTCAGATCAGAGAGCAGGTCAATGCCACACAGAGTTCTAGCAGCAGACACGTCTCTAGAACAACTGTTAAGAGGAGACTGTGTGAATCAGGCCTTCATGGTAGAAGATCTGCTAGGAAACCACTGCTAAGGACAGGCAACAAGCAGAAGAGACGCGTTTGGGCTAAAGAACACAATAAAGAAAACTCGCTGAATGAGGAGGTGTGTCCAAACTTTTGGTCTGTACTGTTGCAGTCATGTGACAGTCTTTAAATGTACCCATGACTTGCACCACAGTTGATCAAACTTGTTTTTGTCTTTTTAATTGAAGGTTTATCATATTTAACAGTTATAATGATTTGACAACATATCATATTTTATCTTTAACCTGTTCTCACTGCATTTCTTAAACAAATTGATATGAAACAAATTAGGAAAATGTCCCTGTAACATATTAACATAGGGCTTTTAACGTTAAAATTGTCAGTTTTTTTTTTTTTTTTTTTTAAGTCAGTTGGCATGTGTTCACATTGCTTTAAGCTGATTTAATTTTGAACAATATTTTGGGGGTGTTTGCTTTAAATTTTAAGGCTGTTGTCGAATGGTCTAAAAATTCAAATTTTCTTGTTTTATTCATTGTCAGATGGACACAATACTGTTTTCGGGCAATACTGTTGGTTCTGACAGTTAAAACTTTATAAAAGTTGATGTGATTGCATTAAGTCACTGGGAATTTATTTTGAACCATATGAACAATATCAATAATAGCAATGTGTTTCCTATTAGATTTTATTTGTATGTATTTATTTTTTCTTCTTGTCAGTTTAAAATGGTTTTAATGGCTAATGAAAAGCCTACTGTACCTTTTTTTATGAATGAAATTCCTCCAGAACTCTTTACTAAGTCAGCAAATGTAAATGAACTTGGAGAATCAGGAGCAAAAGAAAAAAGTACATCTGTTGGAAATGGAAAAAGACACAAAAAAAAAAAAAAACACCAGTGTCAGAAACTGCCAAGTCATAAAATTGTATATAAATATTGGTGAAAAAGTGAAGTTCCACATACTAAACTAAAACTTTACTCACTCACTCATTATCTCACTCACTCATTCATCTTCTATACCGCTGTATTCAGGGTCGTGGGGGCCTGGAGACTGTCTCAGGAGACTTTGGGCACAAGGCAGGTTACACTCTGGACAGGGTGCCAATCAATCGCAGGGCACACACACGCTAAGGGCAATTTGGGAACGCCAATTAGCCTAATCTGCAGGTCTTTGAACTGTTGGAGGAAACCAGAGTACCCAGAGGAAAAACACCAAGCACAGGGAGAACATGCAAACATCATCCACACTGAGACGGGAATCGAGCCTGGACCCTGGAGGTGCAAGGCGACAGTGCTAACCACTACACCACTGTACCGCCTCCTAAAACTTTACCTACCATAAAATCTTGAGGAACATATTTTACCCACAGTGTCACATTCCTGAGGCAGGTTACATGGTTAAAAAAAAAAAGATTGTTGGAGTTTTATAGACACACATGAATGGCAGCTCATATGTGTCAAAAGTTTACACTCAACAATGGCCATTATGGCTAAAGAGTTCAATCATTGTTTCTACAGACCAGAGGACATTTTTCCAAAATAAAAAGTAAGTGTCCCCATGCAGCTGCAAACCATACTGTAAGCTGTTTTTTTTTTTTTTTTTTGGCAGTTTTGGAACACAGGCTTTCTTAGTGAGCAGCCTTTCAGGTTATGTGGATATCAGTTAATATCATGTCTCCTTCCTGAGAAGTATGATGGCCTGATGAAAATTATTATTATTATTATTATTTTTTTTTTTTACATCTTATTGATGGCCGGGGGCATGTTTATTGCTTACATTGGGAACAGATGGCACCAGGATGGACATAAAGTGTCAGGGCAGTTAGGTGGGTGACGTTATGGCTGATCAGTATATGTATGTATGCATTGATGTATTATGACACCAGGGTTATTGCCAGTGCCTGATTATAAACCCACTCTGTGCTTTACCAGGAAGGTAAAATTGAAGATTTCATTCATCACTCTGGCCAGCTCCACTATGAAACTCGGTCAGGTGGGGCGCCATAATGTGGCATAAACATGGCTTTCATCTGCCATCTCACAGTCACTGGCAACCTATAAAAGGCCAGCTAGACACCAATCCCAACTCATGTGGATGTCTCTCTGGAGATTTCTTGGAGGAATTCCACTCCAAGAAAATTGCTTGCAAGAAGCCTACACTGTTCAGTCTCCATGCCTTCAGCCTCCATGACACCAGTCCCCAATTGATCAAGGTCAAGAGTGTTGATGAGGACAAGGCTGGAGATCACACTGTCATGCTGATTGAGTTAGAATAACAGACTAGAAGCTTTAAAAGAAGGGTAGTGCTTGAAATCATTGTTCTCCCTCTGTTACCCATGGTTACCTGCTGTGTGTTCTTTCCAAACAGTTCAATCTTAGTTTCATCAGTGCACAAAACATTTTGCCAGTACCACTGTGGAGTGTCAATGTGTTCTTTTGGAAACTCTTCTTTGCAGACAGGAATGCAGCAACGTTCTTTTTAGTAAGTAGTGGCTTCTTATATACATGTTCAATGTTTTACGTACTGTAGACTCATGAACACAGATGTAAGCCAGGGCCAATGAGGCCTTCAAATCTTTGGCTGTCACTTGTGTTGTTTCTTTATCTCATTGATGAGACTTTGTTGTGCGCTTGGGGTCATTTTGACTGGGCGCTTCCTGTTTGGTAGAGTAGCTACAGTCCTAAAGCGTCTCCATTTGCCTGACTGTAACAGGTGAATTCTTTAAAAGTGAAGTCTTTAAAATCACTTTGTAATCTGTTTCAGCATTATCTAGATGAACAAACAATTCTTGATCATACAGTAGATCCTCTGAAAGTTCTTTTTGGCGAGGCATGCCATAATTGAAGGAACCTTGAACATACTGAAGGACAATGTCTGTACTTAAATCTAATTGAGATGCTGTGGCATAACCTTAAAAAGCCATTCATTCTCTAAAAGCCTCCATTATGACTAAATTAAAACAATTCTGCAAAGAATAAAGGGCCAAAATTCCTCCACAATTTTTTCTTATGTTAAGGGGCAATTACATTTTCACAAATGGTCATGAAGGTTTGGACATCGTTTTCTGTTAATAAATAAAAAAAAATTTCTGCATTTTTATTTACTCTGGTTATCTTTGTTAAATATTAAAATCATTTATATGTGACAAATATATTTAAAAAAATCAGTTAAGTGGCACATAATTCTTCACAGCACAAACAGTAGATTTCAAACAGATTTATTTTTTAAATATTTATTTATTTATGTGCTATATAAATTAGGCTAATGCAAATATTATACTGTTATCATATAGCCACTAAAGGTATTAATAAGAAAAAATAAATAAACATTTTTATATATAATAAATTTAGCCTGATTATCTGCACAAGGGCCTAATCTAGCAACTGTTGGGAATCTGTGATAAAAGACAGTGTAGTGCAAAGTAGATACATTTTTGAGGGCCTTTTTCATAAATTATTTGAGTTCTTTGTAGACTTGAAGATACATTTTAGCAAAGGCCATTAACACGATGTTTTTAAAAATATTACATTACATTAAATATGAGTAAAGAAATGCAACATCTTCAGACCCTAAGAACTAATCAAGCAAAACTAGACTGTATGTAAATTTCATTTTCCTCACTTATAGGCTTATTGTGCTAATCTGTAATCTGAGACAATCACTCACAGATAAGAGACAATTGAGAAGAACAGGGTACCTTGATTTGAGATTTTCTTAAACTCTTTGTTGGTGAATGTTTCTAGTTGATCTCTCAGTTCAGACAGGGTCTTCAGTACATCCCCAAAAGCAAGAGAAGAGCTATATTTGATGGTGCGGAAATCTGCAAATCCATGAGTAGCTGAGACAGACTGAAAACTCTATACAGAGGTAAGAAACCAGTGACATAGACCAGGTAGGGATGACATAGAAGGCACATGGAACAGGATAATCACTAGTCCAGAAGAAAACTAGTAACAAATAAATCTTATGGATTGTAATTACTTAATTCATCAATAATAATCTTATTTTTGTAATTATGTCTTAGTACTATTACCTGGAGAAAATGCAAAGGATTCTCTGAGTGTAAAAGCTCCTGCATCTGAGTGTCTTTCCTCCTCAACTCTGCAATCTCCTGCTTCATTTCCTTAATAATCTCGTCCGCTCGATTTACTGCAGCATCTGCCTGAGATCTTATTAGCCATGTCAGCTCATCATGCTTTCTCTCAATAGATTTGATAAGATCAGTAAAGATCCTGTCACCTTCCTGGATTATTGTTTGCATATATTCCTATTAGAAGATACAGAGAGATGGGGTCAAGACATTTTTAAAAATGTTAATGAGACTGTTAATTGGGACTGATCCTGAAACCACTCTTTCATGTACAAACTCACCTTGTAAGACTCCACAGCTGTTTTTAGCTTCTGAAGCTCATTCTCTCTGTTCTGGATAGTCTCCTTGTATTTGTTCTGCATCTGCAACAACTGCACAGAAACACATAACTTTATTCATCAACAAGAATTTGGCAACAAGAATTTGTTTCCCAACATGTGAATCCGAGGGGATCATGGCTCTCCAAGACCAATAAAATTTGTTTTGACTGGCTTCATACTGTAAGTATCCACTCAGTCCTTTTGGAATTCAGTGTACAGAGCATGGACCTGACCAAACATCACACCTAAAACTGTTGCATAGTCAGCCCGTCCCTCATGGACTACAATTAACACCACAGCATCTTCAACAGTTTGTTCACACTCGTCTTGTAGCTCCAAAAGGCCAACTGTCACCGCTCTGACCCAGTCCTCCACAGCAGAGCTCTGGCTTTCCCAGCTGGAAATGAACGCTTTGACGTGAAACACACAGTGGCCTTTTTCTCTTCGACAGCATGGTCATGATATCTGGCTCTGTTTGAGAATGAAAGTGCTGCGGGAGCTTCAGCGTTGTTTTTACAGCTGTCATCAGTCCAGTAATTAAAGGGCTCCATCCTATTCTCGCCTTTCAAGTCTTTGGTGCATAGCATCACGTCTCTCGCATGCCACTCATCATGCTTTTAGCATCCACCCCGTTACTCTGCACTGTAGACTTCCAGACCCAGACCCTCAGCTACACTCCCTGACATGATTTATAGTGCAGAGAGGAGCAAGAGCCCAAGGTCCATTAATCATGATTAATCACTGTCTGGAGCCCATTTCCATGGCCCTGCCTGCCTAGTGAGGCTTCAAAGTGAGCAAGGAGCAATAGACCAGTTAGGCTTATGCCTCATTGCTTCTTCCTCAGCTCTGAGCTCATGGTCACTACTGGCACTGCCAATCCATATTATGGCCTTAAACTTATTAGGAACTCTACCCAAGGTCCATCTTAGGTGTCTCCACTAACGTAATGGGTTTGACGTACTCATGGCACCACAAACAGACATGAAGTAAAGTCCTACGGAAATGGGGTAATTTTATTGGGAATGATGGGGAAAGAAAGGGATAAAAGGAGGGTGGAAGGGAAAAAGGAAGGCTGGTAAACTGTGGTGGCGGGCAAAGTGGTAGTGTGGGCCTGCATGGGCCCGACTCCTGCGAGCTTCCTCGAACAGCACCACTCGTTGATCAGCTGAAATGGCCCCTCCCAGCACTTATAGGCTGGTATCACTGGGATACCAGCCTAGGCAGCTTTCTTGGCTGGGAACAGAGGCCTTGACATGAAACACACAGCGAACTGTTCTTCTTTTGCGGCAGGGTCATGAAATCCATCTCTGTTTGAAAGTGCAAGTGCAGTGACTCTGCTCTGTAGACTTCTAGGACTAGACCAGCCCCCGAGCTACCCAATTTTATAATATGGGGAGAAGCCCAAGATCCATTAGAAGAGGAAGCCACTTACCTAGCAAGGCTCCAGAGTGAGTGAGGAGCAATAATGGCAAGATTTAGGCTTCTGCCTCACCTTTAACTTATAGAGTATTGAAGCGCAACTACTCCTTAACTGTTTAACCTTCTGGGTTTTTCTCGAACTTTTGTTAATTACGTAAGCACTCGCATGGCTGTGGATGCTGGGTGGACTAAGACACTGTTGCTCACAAACTCTTGTACAGTACAGTAACATGAAGCCTAACATTAGCTAAGATCACCTTAGTAATGTCAGGGTCCCTCAGTATAACGATAAGCGGAAACACACTAGCCTCACATATACAATTTTAAATGTCTAAAATACCTGTAAGCTAACTAAAACACATTACACAAACCAATACTGATACCCATGATAAAGAGTCCACAAAACGACAAGCTTCTCCTCACTAGTGTAGTTTGTTAGCATTAGTTCAGCAGGGAAGGGGTGGGTGGGGTCTTTCAGTGGTTGCCACAGTGAATCATCTGCCGCCATCTAACCCTGTCCTCTGCATCCTCTTCTCTTACACCAACTAACTTTATGTCCTCTCTCACTGCATCCATAAATCTCCACTTTGGTCTTCCTCTAGACCTCCTGCCTGCCAGTTCCAACCTCAGCAACCTTCTACCAATATATTCACAATCTCTCCTCTGAACATGGCCAAACCACCTCAATCTGGCCTCTCTGACTTTATCTCCAAAACATCAAACATGGTTTGTCCCACTGATGGACTCATTCTTGATCCTATCCATACTTGTCAATCCCAAAGAGAAGTTTAACATCTTTGCTACCTCCAACTCTGCCTTCTGTCTTTTCTTCAGTACCACTGTCTCTAAGCTGTAGGGCACTGCTGGTCTCACCACTGTTTTTTTTTACATCTTTTCCTTTATTCGTGCTGATACTCTTTTATCACATAACACACCTGACACTTTTCTCTACCTGTTCCACCCTGATTGTACACGCCTCTTCACCTCCTTTAAACACTCTCCATTGCTCTGGACTGTTGACCCTAAGTACTTCAAGTCATGTGCCTTCTTTACCTCTGTTCCACTGTTTCACTTGGGTCCTTTTCATTCACACTCATGCATTCTAACCTTCATTCCTTTGTTTACCAGAACATACCTCCACCTCTCTAGATTTTTCTCCACCTGTTTCCTGCTCTCGCTACAAAACACAATGTCATCTGCAAACATCATAGTCAATGGAGACCCCTGTCTAACCTCACCTTTCATCAAGTCCATCACCATAGCAAAGAATAAGGTGCTCAGAGCCGTCCTTGATGCAGACCCACCTCCAACTTGAACCAAATGTTGTTGCAGATGATGGCCAGGCTGTTAAATTTAATTGTGCCATTGACTTCATTTCAATCCATTTCAACACACGCCCTCTTTCTATGCAAGTACAAATAAATATATAAATAATCTATATTTCAATGTTTACGTTTTTCTCATATTTGACAGTTACTTTTCAACACTTATTTGATTGCTATTTCACATTAATAATTTTTAAATAAATATTTTGCAACCTTTAACCAGTAATTTGTCTCTGTTTCAAAGCATTAAGATCCACACTCATCTCGGATTTTACAGTATACAGCTCATTTATTTAAAAAAAATACATTATAAACATATTGCATACAAAATATGTTAAACACAAAAGATCATTTGATGCATGTTGAGGTTTCTTGTAGGAATATTGAAAATTTGGTGGTCATTCCTGTTCACCACACACCAGATGCTTCTGGGGGAGAACAGAAAATACACAATTAAATACTTGTTATTTATTATAAGTATTTATGCTCTTCATTGGACTTTATTAAAGCATGCATTATATTAATTTTTTAGAATTTCATGTATTTCACTGTACTTAACTGTATTTCTTGTATTTATCAATTGTATTTATTTGTTGTTTACATCTGTATGATTAATTCCAGGTGTCCATAATTTTTTTTCCAAGATAAATAAATAAACATGCTCATGTTCTACTGTATAACCAAACAAGTAAACGTTTAATGAAATCACCTTTTTTTTTTTTTTTTTTTTTTTTCAATTTCACAGTGGAAATCAGAAGAGAATTTAGACAACACCTAGTTACTCACCTTATGGAGCAGAGCTGTAAAGGCATTCCTCAGTACCTCCTGTTTCTTCAGAAATCACAGTATCCCTGCACCATAGGCCCATTTCACACTCTGAGCAGTGTGATAAATGTGAAAGCAGGGATGTTGTTGAGAGGGCCATTGTTTTTTTGTCAAAACAAGTAAAAACATCCAGCATTAACAAAGTTTATGATGCAAACAGTTGCTTTCTTCATCTTACTGCCACCAACTGCATCTGGTTGTATAAATACCCAAGTGTGCCCCGGATCAGAACCGGTGTTATCAGTGTGAATGCAAAACTGCAGGGGATTGTGGATGGGGAGCAATCATGCTCTGGAACGGAACAGGACAATCGAAAACGCCCCACGTGTTTCATCCAAATCACCCAAACAAGCATAATAATCAGCAGATGACAATATTATCACTGGTAGTAATGTAATGCAGCACCAAGCAGAAATGCAATAAATTAGAAAGTACATATTGAAGCATAGAACGTAGATACAGTAAGTGAAACATATATACTAATAAACCTACTCAAGTAAACAACAGATTCATGGAATGTGTAAGTAAGTAAATTAACAATGTACTGAGTTACCGTCCACCACTGGTTACCTGTTTCTCAGCTTGTCTTGCTGCAGTTGATACTGTGTCTTGATTCATAGAAAAAGATTCAGAGAAAGCTGGAGGTGCAGCTTGGAGTGTTGTTTTCATCAGTGTCTCCACAACGTCATTCAGAGCAGTGTTACTCATAGCGTGCCTTGGAGTGAAGGATTGGAGTTTACACTGAGTACAGCTATAGACTCCTTTCTGATCATCCTGATGCCAGCAGCCAGCAGTACACGTCCTACAGATCTGGTGTCCACAGGGAAGAGATACTGGATCTTTGAGTAGATCCAGACAAAATGAACAGCTAAACTGATGTGGAGCCCCGACACTATTTACTTCTGCCATTTTACTCAGAAAGAAACTCGCACACAGTCTCTAACAGCAGCTCACACTTTTCCTGATTTAGTTTGTAAAAGCTGTATGGAAAACAGTTGTGTCTGTAAGAATGGTCCCCCTGTTTTAACTTGCAAAAAGTCAGTTCATGAAACATCGAAACTGATCCACACCCAGAATGAACAGGAACACAGTTTTACTTTATTTTCTGTCCAGTGTGTGACAGAATTGACTTTAACGTCTATTATTTAAAACTGACTGACATTGACTGCACTACCCAAAGACCACATGAGAAAGAAACCCAGAGAGAAACCCAACAACCAAGGCAAAAAAAAAACAAAAAAAAAAAAAAAACCTGAAAGAAAGATATTTAAAAAGGTTTAAAAGCTTATTTTCAACTCAAAGGTAAAACTATTTAGGATTGTTATCAATCACCACAGCAATTCGTTTTTGTAATGAACTGGGTATATCAAACCAATTAGTTTCACATGTACAGTGTATATATATATATATATATATATATATATATATATATATATATATATATATATATATATATATACATTTAGATGTATTTTCATTTAATGATTAATTTCAGTATTTTAGGATTGTACAGCACTTTGGCCAACCAAGTTGTGTTAAATGTGCTTTAAAAGTGATTCTGTCTTCACTTGATACTAGTACTTCTTGTATGTCTTGAGTGACAGATGTCTCTTCCAATCAGCAATAAGAATTTAATTCGCATACTATACCTCCCTTT
>JAAGKR010003232.1:0-10143 GCA_011419295.1 Clarias macrocephalus
CATTTTGAACATAGAATGAAATCACTGTACCATTAACCTTTTGTCGTATAATTTCTCAGATTTTTGTTCAGAAGGTGATCACGACTGAACACTGCACGGTAAGTTGACAGAGTAAACAGATTTCACTTCATTTTGGGTTGTATATTATAATTATTAGTAAATCTAACAATACTTGCTCGATGTAATATTCCAGCCTAAGAACTTCTGCAGAGCAGGCAACATCCTGTCAGCGTATAAAGCACAGGAGCTCGAGCTAAAGGAAAAAGACTGGCTGCTGCCCAGGCAACTTGTAGCCTACACCAGAGTGAGTGACTGTGTTGTTTGTTGGTCTGTGAATTATAATTATGGGATCTGGGACTTTCATTCATTCAATTATTCAATAGTATACAGTACTTTGACATCTCTGATTTTAATATTGTCTTGAGGACAGACAACAACTTTTTCAATAATTAATCAGCCTAATAATGATTAAATAGTCAACATAGTCAACAGTACAGAACTAACACAGACAAGTTTAGTTCAAGGTTGATCCCTACAGCTTCACGACCAAATGTCCATGGCAAGCGTGCAGCACTGGGCTTCTAAAGCTCTTTCAAAGCTCGACTGTACAGTATATAGTAAAAATGTGGGATGGGATTTCTCAGGCTGTCACACATATAGCCAAAATAGCATTATGTATCTTTAAATAATGAGGGGTCATTATTTGAAAATAGTTTTTATATTTATAAAGTAAGTATGTACTCATGGTCTACTGATTGTTTAGTGTTAAAACTTTCTTCTTTTTTTTTTTCATTCACATTTAAATTGAATATGGCTCTTTCTTTGGCAGAACGTTTACTGCAAGGACCCAACATCAGAGGACCAGGTTCCCCTTCGCCAACTTCTGGAAGCTATACACTGGTGCGCTCAGAAAGAGTACTCAAAAACCTTCTAATGTATTTACTTTATTACCGCTCTCTTAAAAGAATCTGGTTATACTTGTATGTTCAGTTAGTTATAAATTGTTTCTTTTATCTTTGGTCAAATTACTCAATGTGGTATGACTATGATTTGTACTGTTGGTCCACGGTTTTACAGCTTCCTTTGTAGTATTCACTTAGTAAGAGTGTAAAGTATTTAAAAATTGTATTTATAACAGAAATTTAATTAAGGTATTTTAATATAAAGTAAATGTAAATGTAAGCACTTGCATAATTATATACATTAAATCATTTTCTAAAATGTGGTAGTTTGATGATTTTTTATTGCTCTTAATAAGGCCAGCCTTGAGGAACATATCTGAGAGGACCTCAATTAGTACTTGTGCTATAAGTTACTGGTTTTGATGTTGGCATGGCTTGAATTTAACACGGATATTCAACTGCAAAGTCATCAGAAACCTGAGTAACTTCTACTATTTCCAAAGGAAAACACCTTGAGAGCTCAGAATGTATGCAGTAAAGTTTTTTCCAGACACTGATATGTTGCTGCACTCATTATGATGTTTTATCATTTTATAGTTGTGAACAATGTACACAAATCCTGTACTTAAAAGTAAAAGGAGAGATATCCCAGATAAAATACTACGCATGTAAAAGTAGTGACAGTCCTCCACTTACAGTTCTACTTAAGAAAAAGTACAAAAGTACCTACTTTCAAATGCACTATTAAATAAAATAAAAACTGAGCTTGTATAACTTTGAGTCATAGTAAAAGAGCCTTCCTCCCTCCTCCTTCTGTCTCACTCTCTCTTTCACACACACACTTTCACTGTTTCCAGACTGTGAACATGCTGTTTTCATCGCTGCCTAAAACCACATTCACATTTGATTTCAACATCTGCTACATGATTGAGTGTTTTAAGGTTTGATTCACTCACCTATCATCTATACCGTTAATCCTGTATTCAGCCTATCCCAGGAGACTTAGGGCACATGGCAGGGTACACCCAGGACTAATCCATCACAGGGCACAGACACACACATGTACTACGGGAAGCCTGACCCACAATTTTTTTGGACTATGAGAGGAAACCGGAGTACCCAGAGGAAACCCACCAAGCACGGGGAGAACATGCAAACTCCATGCACACAGAGACGGGAATCGAACCTGGATTCTGGCGGTGCAAGGCGACAGTGCTAACCACTACACCACTATGCCGCCTAGGTTCGATTCTATGAAATTTTATGTGTATGAATCAAGATTATTAGATTGTCACCGAAGGCAACGGTGGTAAGGAAAAAAACCCTGGGTTGTCAATAGGAAGAAACCTTCAGAGGAACCAGACTCAACAGGGAACTTATCCTCATCTAGGTGATAAGGGACAGCAGTAATTGTTTTGCAGTCATACTGTGTGTTAAGCGGCTGGAATTTCAATATAAACAGATGATGTCTTTAGGTTAGTATGGAGTCCAGTTAATTATTGGATGCTCAGCTAAACTGTAGGAAATTCCAGTCCTGAACTATGGACCAACTGCAATCACAAGTCCTCATGGAACGGCTGTCTACATCAGCCGAGGCAGGACCGTCTTCATGGTAAAGTGGAACCATGTCCAACCATGTGGGGAGATCTCCAACCAGAAGTGGGGCACCAGGATGAGTCAGACAGGTCCAGAGGGCAGAGAGGGTCTGGATCATTGGCATAGGTAGCTTGACCAAGAAAGACAGGGATAGGGAGAGGAGAGGAGAGGAGAGGAGAGAAGAGAAGAGAAGAGAAGAGAAGAGGAGAGAAGAGATAACAGTTAGGTATGGTCCCAGTTACATAATGTATAATGGTGAATGTGAATGTATACATTATAGTGGTATAACATTTAAAATAATAAACTGAAAATTAGTATAAACAGTCAGGGAAAAAAGCCCAAACTTGATCGCTCGCTTTGCTCAAAGCCGTGCCGTGCCATGGCATAATATCTTCCGATCTATAGCTCAGAGACTTAACCACTAAGCCGCCCACTACTCCTAATGTCTTTACATTATTGACACATTGCATGATTTTGACTCAATTGTATTAATGGAGTTTAATCTATATATTAACATGGCAAGGGTCAAACGTTAAAGCCAAGTGATGTTCATGGTGTCGCTGATTCCCAACCAAGCGTGTAGTGAATGTAGAGATGTACCTTGTACATCTTTTTTATCCTCTTTCTGCATCACTTAACTTTTGTGTCTGGTACAGCATATGCTATCTTGATTTAGATGTCATTGATTACACGTCAGAGAGACTTCTGTGATACTGAACTCACAACCCCAAGCGTGATACTTCTGTGAAAGAAATGTAAGCACATCACAAGTCTTTTTTTATTTTTTATTTTTTGTATTGTTTTCTTATTATAAATCAATAAGATAAATGATTCATTTCATTTCATTTATAAATTTTAAAAAAATCCATTGTAGTCCTAACGTGTAGTTATGGGGTAATTATTTGAGTGAGAAGTGAGAAACTGAGATAGGATTATGAAAGACTTCAGTACAGAGTATTTTTACTGTAGCATAGGGCAATAAAAGAGCCCTGTAGCACTTGTGTCAAAAAAAAGTATGCAAAGTGCAAGCAGGGACTCTGGCAGGACAAAATGTTACAGCATGATATGTGAGATGTTAAGCAACCAATCACTTCACCATCAACAAACCTGAGTGATCAGTGAGAGTGGGGAAGACAGCATCTAAACATACCAGTTCACCAGAATACTCTACGTCCATGATCCTTTACCAAAGGCAAATCTATTTACAAAAATGCTTGGCTAAATAAATAGGTTTTTAGCCTATACTTAAACACTGAGACTGTGTCTGAGTCCTGAACATTAATTGGAAGACTATTCCATAACTTTGGGGCTTTGTACGAAAAAGCTCTGTCCTCTGCTGTAGTTTTCATAATACGAGGTACTGACAAGCAGCCTGCATCCTTTGATCGAAGTAGGCGTGGCGGATCATAAGAGACTGTGCTAATATCTTCTGGTTCCCGTGAGGACCCTCGCTGCTGCATCCTGAACTAACTGAAGCTTGTTTATGCACCTAGTTGAACAAGCAGACACTATGGCATTACAATAGTCCAACTTAGAGGTAATGAAAGCATGAACTAATTTTTCTGCATTGTTTAGTGACAATATATTCCTTATCTTGATTGGAATTTAAGATCACAGCCAGGTCTGTTAAAAATAAAAAGATAATAAATTAAATAAAAATATAAAAATTTGGTTACTGTGTCAGAAGTCACCGAGAAATTCAAATCACACCAGTGGAGAATCTATAAAAATGAATATAAAGTGGTGTCATTTTTTAAATATAATAATAACAACAACAACATTAATAATAATAATAATAATAATAATAATAATAATAATAATAATAATAATAATAATAATGCCTTTATAAGTCTTTCCAGACTGATAAATATCTATTACTTTGTTTATCCAGTGTTGTTGTTTTTTTTTTTAGATATTTTTGTCAGACAGGTTCTAGTTACTGTAAATAATTTCTTGATTCAACAGGTCTGGCAGTAACCAGGTCTGGGTGTGGCAAATTCAAGGTTTCCAAAAATCAGAATTCATTCATGATTTAGCAAGGGGAGTAATTACTTTTTTACATAGGGCCAGGTTTTAAAAGTTTGGATAGTTTTTTTTTTTTCCCTTGATAAATTAAATCATCATTCAAAACTGCATTTTGTATTAACTTGGAGTATGAGTAATATTTAGATAGACAACTAAACATTAAATGAACTATGCATCCTGAGACTTTCTGAGCTAGGGTTATAGTGATATAATAATTTGTTTTACGTTGTACAGTTAGGGGGAAAAAGGCCAAACTTCATCTCTAGCTTTGCTCAAAGGTCCCACAGCCGTGCCATGGCTTAATATCTTCTGATCAATAGCTAAGAGAATTAACCACTAAGCCACCCATTACTTTACAGCTATTGCATGTAAAGTATTGCAGAATCCATTGCAGGATTTTTACTCAATTGTATAATGGAGTTTGATCTACAGTATTAGCATGTCAAGGGACAAACTGTAAAGCCAAGTGATGTTCATGGTGTCGCTAATTCCCATCCAAGAGTATAGTGACTACCTTGTATATCTTTTTTACCCTCTCTCTGCATCACTTAACCTTTGTGTCTGGTACAGCATATGATATCTTGATTTAGATGTCACTGATTACACGTCAGAGAGACTTCTGTGATACTGAACTCACTGAGTAATGTGCTTACATGAAAGAAATGTAAGCACATTAAAAAATTAATATTTTTTAAGCAACACATTAACAGGCTAGCGTTTAAACACAAGAACCTTATTGATTTTAAATCAATAAGATATTTTATAAATGGAAAAAATTCCATTGTATTTCTGTGTAGTTATGCGGTGAAAAGAACGATTATAGGAGTGAAAAGTGAGAAACTGATTTATGAAAAAACAAGCAACACAAGTGGGACAAAATACCTATCCTAGATAGGATTATAAAAGACTTCAGTACAGAGTATTTTTTACTGTAGCATGAAGGGCGATAAAAGAGCTCTGTATCACATGTGACACTACACCGAGGAAGTGAGAAAAGAATACACAATGTATGCATCACAGGGCATCATACACACATACACTCACACACGTTGGAGCAACGCGCACAGAAACACCATGGAGAAAGAGCTCTGAGCTTAGGAGTTTCCCCGTCTCCACCCCATGTCTGGCTGGGTTCCCTCCAGGTTCTCTGGTACCATGAGGTCAGCTAAAATGTCTCTCTGACGGGTAATCAAAGACATCTTTATCAAGATATCAGGAGGGGTTCCTACACAAGAAGAAAGCTGTGATGTCACATCCTCTTATTGCACTATAGGAAGTGGGAGATATACAAGACAGACACACAGTGCTGGATCTGTTGAACCCTCAGAACCATCAGTACCATGAAGATTGTCTTGCATTTTCTTCTGACAGTTGGGCTGGTTTCTGCATTAAACAATTGTCGGGGCCATTTCCGTTTAAAAAGGATTATTGACGATGTGAACTTTTTGAAGGAGGTAAGATGTTGTATGTTGTATATTTACCGCATCAATGTTTTAAAGTAAGTAAAACCCATAGTGCAATGGCAGTAATATTATATTTCATATATCCCCAGAGTTCTCCAGAGATTTTTGTTAAAAATGTAATAACAACCAAACAATGCACGGTAGGTACTCTTTCATTTATTTTGCCTTAGTTTTCACTTTAACAAAAAAAAAAAGTTTCATATCTCATAATAAATATACATTAAGAGATTTATTAGTTTTTTCTAATTATAATTACATCTAAAATCATACATCTTTCTAGCTTAAGAACTTATGTCAAGCAGAGATGGTTCTGTCAGCATACAGAGCAAAAGAGCTCGGATTACGGAAAAAAGACTGGAGGATACCTAGGCATCTGGCGGCCTACACCAGGGTGAGTGAGTGTAATGTGAAAGATTTAACAGTAAGTTTGAAACAAAAACAATGAAGGATATAAAATTGAGTAATTTTACAAGCCTGTACAGTATATACATGTTCTAATCTAGAGTAATTGGTAATGCATACAGAGGAATAAAAAGCTGATCACTCCTAGTGAAATAAATCATCAATGTTAATTAAATAAAACTTCTAAATTAAATAAAACCTATTTTACTTTGGATTTAATGTGATTATATTTATTCCTTGCAGAACGTCAACTGCATCAGTGACTCCTCATCAGATGATGAAATTCACTTTTACCAACTTTTGCAAAACATAAAATCTTGTGCTCAAGCTCATCTAAGAAAACCATGTAATCAACTTGAGCAATAAATGCATTACAAATATAATGAATGTGTTATCTAATCTATTCATAGAATTGTATAATTTATAATTATTTATGGTTAATCATTTTGTAATAATAGGTATATATTCATATGATAGAATACTAATAAACAAGATGTTTTAATATAATTGCATTGGTGTTTTTTTTTTTCATAATGGTATTATTGTATCATATGCAAGTAAATTATTCAATAATTTAAATGTTTTAAAAATCTAAAGTGGAATTTTGTCATATATTTTCATCTACGCAAAAACCCTAAAGAATAGTGATCATTCTTTAGGCTATTGGCCTCTGTACACCACCATATTGAAAAAAGCATATAAAGCGCCTGAAGGTGATACATATACATTTGGTAGCTGTTCAAAGAGATGTCTATGCAAGTGAAGGTGGGCATCATTAGAATAAATTAGCAAAAACATCAAAAAGAAGGAATTAACTGGCAAGATTAGCTACTGTATCACAAAAGACAACTAAAGTGGATGGCTGCAGAATTCTGTCTTAAGTAAACAAAAACCAACCAAGCCAGGTAAAGAACACTATTGAGGTAGACATGTCATTGTCCAAGTTTAGAGTCAAGAGATGACTTTATGACGTCGCTTTATAACAAGTTGCAAATCACTGGTAATGCTCCAGGTCAGAAAGGCCAGATTAGGCATTCCCTTAAAACACCTAAAAGGCCTGCCCAGTTCTGTAATAATATTCTTCAGAATGATGAAACCAAGATTAATGTCTCTCAAAGTAATTGTCTCTAATATAGAGATTCTACCTCAAAGCGATTATATCACAGACCATCACCTCTTATTCTATCTGTAGGACTGATTAATTGTGTCTCCCTACATTATCAGTTTGGTAGAAATATTAATCAGACCATTAAAGAAAGATTCACAAGTAATCCGCTGTATCTGCCTCAACTTATTTAATGTCCCCATCCGATTAGAAAGGGTCAGAAATAAAACACGTGGTATAAAAGTCATACTCATGCCCTCAAGAGCACACCCTGTAACCTCAATCGAAAGTGGCTATAAACCAAAACAATTCCAGATTTTTATTTAGTACGGTGGCTAGACTAACAAAGCCTAAGATATCTGGAGAGAGTATTTCATCACAGTTAAATAGTGAGCAAATAGTGAAATTCTTCACTGAAAAAATTAATGGTAACAAAAACAAAATAATGGATGTTCAACCTCTGACAGCATCCTGTGATTCAGTCGAGCCTAAAGCTCTACACCTACAGTAGTACCACAATGCTTCACAGGTATAGGACAGGAAGAGCTGTACAAAATTATCACCACAGCTAAATCAACAACAGGTTTGTTAGATCCAATTCCAACTAGATTACTAAAAGAAGTAATAAAAACGTCTGGAAAGCCACTTCTAAAGATTAGTAATTCCTTGCTATATTTAGGTCACAACTCTCTGAAGTTGGCCGTCATCAAGCCTAAATTAGACCCTAATGAGATAACAAATTACTGTACCTACGCGCCTTCTTACAGGAAAACAATATTTTTGAAGAATTTCAGTCAGGTTTCAGGCAACATACAGAAATTTCGCTAGTTAAAATCTCAAAGCTTCAGACCGAGGCTGCATCACAATATTAGTCTTACTTGGTCTTAGTGCTACTTTTGACACTATAGATCATAATATTCTCATAGATTGCTTACAGAATCACATAGATATTCAGGCATATTCATATACCCCTGCAAATTCAGGGACAGGCATTAAAAAGGTTTAGATACTACCTGTTTGATTGATAACATTTCGTAGATCTAAATGGAGAATTGTCAAGTGTAATGGCAGTGGGTCCCACATGGGTCAGTTTTAGGACCTCTGCTGTTCTCAATATACATGTTTCTATTGCTATGCTGATGATACCCAGTTCTACATCTCAAGACAACAATATCCAAGTTGTCTAGATTAACTGAGTGTCAAGGATATAAAAAAAATTATGAAAACTTTAACTCTGTTAATAAATTCAGATAAGACAGAAATATTACTTTTTGGTCCAAAAACTAGTACACAATAGCTCTCATAATGTAGCTTGCATTTAGAAGGATGTACTGTACTATTACTACCAGCTCAACAGTCAAGGACCTGGGTATAATATTAGACAGCAACTTGTTCTTTGAAAAATATATTTCCAATTATACAAAAACTTTTATTTTTCTACCTTAGAAATATTGCCAAGCTTAGAAATATTTTATTTGTATCTGTTGCAGAAAAGTTAGTTCATGCATTCATGACCTCCAGACTGCACTATTGTAATGCATTACTAGGTGGTTGCCCTGCATCCTCAATAAACGAGCTACTGTACAGTTAGTCCAAAATCCAGAATTCTCCTCAGATCAAGAAGAAATTATCATATAACCCCAATATTATCATCCTTGCACTGGCTACCTGTTAATTTTAGAACTTATT
The DNA here is from genome assembly GCA_011419295.1 of Clarias macrocephalus. NCBI lineage: Eukaryota > Metazoa > Chordata > Actinopteri > Siluriformes > Clariidae > Clarias > Clarias macrocephalus. Next base: position 9,183 of record JAAGKR010003232.1, read on the forward strand.
ATAAACTTGCATCACTTACTGTATGTACACGGCACTAAATGGTTTAGCTCTTATGTATCTAGCCAATCTTCTTACAATCCACCATGCTCCTTAAGATCACAAAACTCTGGATTTCTGGTAGTTCCCAGAATATCAAAGGCCACAAAAGAGGGTAGAACTTTTCATATTTAGCTCCTAAGCTTTGGAATAGCCTTCCTGACAGTGTTCAGGGCTCAGACGCAGTCTCCCATTTTAATAGTAGATTAAAACAACTACATATGAAATGGGCTTAAATCAAACCTATGAGACGCGCGCACATATATTCAAGCTCTCCGCGCACACACACCTATGAGACGCACGCACACACACATATGAGATGCACGCACATACACAAAGTCCGTGCGCACACTCACACACACACACACACACACACACACACACCTATGAGACGCGCACAAACAAGGGAATTCCTATCAGTCATTACAATATTTATAATTATTTTCGAGGACAACACCATATAAACAGGACACAATAATTTAATTTTAATTTAATTAAGAAATATTTAGTATTACATAGACTAGTAATCTGTATAAATAAATACATTTCCGTATATCTTGTAAATTAATCGAATCATTTATTCATAAGTTATAAACGTTTTAAAACGTTATATATTTTATAACAATGTCAGTTTTTTTTTTCAATAAATATTCTATATTTAATGTCCGTAGCGTGAAATTTCCACAGCAGCAGGGACAGGAATCCAAGGTGCTTATGTTACTATGGTAACGCATGTAGGAAGTGACGTTGCAGGGTCCGAATGGTGGAATTTTGTAGAGTGAAGTTCCCTTAACAGACATTCCCCCACATGGAGTAGGGTGTAGGGTGTAGGGAGTAAGGTGTAGTGATTTTAATGTATATGGACTTGCCGATTCATTCTCTCTGAGTAGTAGTAGCGTTTTTAAACAGACCGTTACTGGACAGT
>JAAGKR010003232.1:10163-22663 GCA_011419295.1 Clarias macrocephalus
TATAGGGCTTAAATCAAACTTCACTCATGCACACACATATGAAACACTTGCATACACATATATGAAACAGTCACACATCTATATATACTACTAACTGCTCACACAACTACATATGAAATGCGCGCACACACACCTATGAGACGCGCGCACATATATTCAAACTCTCCGCGCACACACACATATGAGACGCGCGCACACACACCTATGAGACGCACGCACACACACATATGAGACGCACGCACACACACCTATGAGACGCACGCACACATACATATGAGACGCACGCACACACACCTATGAGACGCGCGCACATATATTCAAGCTCTCCGCGCACACACACCTATGAGACGCACGCACACACACCTATGAGACGCACGCACACACACATATGAGATGCACGCACATACACAAAGTCCGTGCGCACACTCACACACACACACACACACACACACACACCTATGAGACGCGCACAAACAAGGGAATTCCTATCAGTCATTACAATATTTATAATTATTTTCGAGGACAACACCATATAAACAGGACACAATAATTTAATTTTAATTTAATTAAGAAATATTTAGTATTACATAGACTAGTAATCTGTATAAATAAATACATTTCCGTATATCTTGTAAATTAATCGAATCATTTATTCATAAGTTATAAACGTTTTAAAACGTTATATATTTTATAACAATGTCAGTTTTTTTTTTCAGTAAATATTCTATATTTAATGTCCGTAGCGTGAAATTTCCACAGCAAGGTGAATCCAAGGTGCTTATGTTACTATGGTAACGCATGTAGGAAGTGACGTTGCAGGGTCCGAATGGTGGAATTTTGTAGAGTGAAGTTCCCTTAACAGACATTCCCCCACATGGAGTAGGGTGTAGGGTGTAGGGAGTAAGGTGTAGTGATTTTAATGTATATGGACTTGCCGATTCATTCTCTCTGATTAGTAGAAGCGTTTTTAAACAGACCGTTACTGGACAGTTTAGAAGACTGCGAGTGGTTTATTTATTATCACCACAACAGTGTGCGGTATGGAGGGTTGGTACAATGTGTGAATTTCCGATTCTGTATTTGGATTTGATCAAGTGTAGGGAGTCATGTGGGATTCCGATGAGTTAGTTATTGTTTTTAATAGCAGGAAAGACGAGGAAAGCACATTTCACAAAAAAAAACAGTAACTGCTTCGGTTGTAGGATCCGACATATTAGCCACAGATTCCGTTCTTCAATTTTCTTTTTGCTAAACATCACCTGCGTTTTGTGCCGCTGCAATATTCAGACATTATGTAGACAGTTGTGAATATGCCTTGTGATTGAGCAGTGAGGATCATTATACTGTCCTACTCAGTCTTCTAAACTGTCCAACAACAGGCGGTTTACAAACCGCTACTACCAACATGGAGTATGAAGCGACAAGTCCGTCTACACTGAAATGCCTTCCGGTTACACTGAAATGCCTTCCGGTTACACTGAGAATTTCATAGGTGTGTGTGCGTGCGTCTCATATGTGTGTGTGTGCGTGCGTGCGTCTCATATGTGTGTGCGCGTCTCATAGGTGTGTGTGCGCGGAGAGTTTGATATATATGTGCGCGCATTTCATATGTAGTTGTGTGAGCAGTTAGTAGTATATATAGATGTGTGACTGTTTCATATATGTGTATGCAAGTGTTTCATATGTGTGTGCATGAGTGAAGTTTGATTTAAGCCCTATAGGGCGCCTCATACATATCTCTTTAAACATAGTAATTCATCCCATAACCTCATACTCCAGTACATTTTAATGCACATTCTCACCTAGTGCTGCTAATATCATGAACGACAGCTTCAGTAATTCTTTTCCACCTTTTTTTTTTTTCTTCTACCCATCCCGAGGCATCTGGAGATTCTCAGAGCTCCAGTAGACGGAGGCCAACCCTGCGAGGATCCTGAGGCATCCAGAGAAGGACCACCTCCATCTGGATTCTGCCTCCTGATGATTAGGAGCTACATCTGCTGCTTCTGAGCTCCCAGTGATCCAGACCCCCACTGCCCTCTGCACCTGTCTGACTCCTTGTGCCATCCTTGTGTCAAACTGGATTACATGTTAACTTAGACATCGTCTGTTATATTCCACACAGTACGGTATGTCTGCGAAATAATTCCTGCTATCTGTTATCACACAAGAAATGAGGATGGGTTCCCTATTGAGTCTGGTTCCTCTCAAGGTTTCTTCCCATTGCGATCTCAGGGAGTTTTGCCTTGTCTCCATCGCTGTCGCCCTCGACTTGCTTATCAGGAACAATCTGAGCATTATGATTTATACACGTTTTCTCACATTTCATACACATTTCCACAATTCTCTTTAGATTTTGTGAAGCTGCTTTGAGATTTGAGAAAGCGCCGTATAAATAAAATTGAATTGAGTTGAATATTTATTGATGGCCTGACTGCAGGAGAAATTCTGAAATTTATAGGGCTATACTACTGCTTAGATGCAGCTGATAGTACACCACTTAATATAGCAGATATACAGCTAACCAAGAGTTTCTAATGGCAAAGAGGGATATTCTTCACTGACTAAGTCAATCACTTGATCTCAACTCAATAGATCATTTACTTCTCTAAGTGTTAAAGGCAATGTTTATGTTTGTAATTATATTGATTAGTTCTATTATTTATGAGCCACCAAAAAAGGGTATATTTTACAGTAATACATGCATATACTGTGTGTGTGTTTTCCAATGAAGTTTTCTGTTGAAAGACATTTTATTGGACTTTTATGAAAGGAATCAGTAAGGGTTTTAAAAATTGTTCCCAGCTGAAACATAATCAGTGCAGTAAAATAAAACATTGTAAGTAATTGTAAGTAAGTATCAAATCAAAGGCTCTAATCTATTTGCGTCATATAAATCATATAAGCATTTCACTTCCTATCATACTGTGTATGACTGTGTATGTGACAAATAAAATTTGAATTTGAATTTGCTTATTTAAATCCAAAGGCAGCTTTTTTGGCCAGGCAGTGGCAGGCACCTTTGCTAACTTACTGTATACCCTACCTATCACCAAGCTGCCATCCAAGATCAGGCTTGGCTCCTATTTCAAGTTCCAATCTTGAACCTCTGCTGCCCACATCAAGTTACTGCCTAACAATAATGGCCATTTAGCTCCTAGTGCTCCTAGTGCCCATGTCAAGTAAAACTCTGCTCCATCACAGCCTCTACATCAAAGAAGTTGATGTCCAGACTCATAATGGCTGCCTAGATACCATTTTGACTGGTTTTTGCATCAAGAATCCTGCATTAAAGAGGGGTTTCAGCCACTGTATGTCCATATTCATTTTATTAGACATGGATTTCTTTCTCTGCAATCCTTGTTGACCTCAATTTTACTTCCTGTTTTAAATTTTTTTATACTGGACTTTATAATACTTGGGTAATAGGTTGCCTTAGTAATGTGTTTTCAGTGCAGTTTGTATTGCATCTGTTGCTCTGCTGTTGTGTTTCTCATTTATGTCTCTGCTATGCTGCTGCTCTATTCTTTGTATTATTATTATTAGGATTTGACTTGTATTCTAGCATCAGAACAAGCTTTTGGCCTTTTATGATCTTCCACATCTGATTTTCAAAAGGTACAGGATCTTTACTAGTACCTAGAATAATAAAAACTACAGCAAAGGACGCAGACTTTTTATTTTATTTTATTTATGGTTTTTTTTTTTTTTTTTTTTTACAAAGCCCACAGTTATAAAATTGTTTTCTAATTAATGTTCAGGACTTAGATCTCAGTCTTTAAGTATTGGCTAAAATACTATTTGTTCCCTCAAGTTTTTTTAAAGAGCTTTTCTCATGGTTAAGGACCGATCTGGAGGGCTCATGGGGTGCACTCATGCCTAATAACCTGTTCTCTGTATTTTTTTCCTCTCTCTTTCTCTAATTTCCTACATTGGGAGCTGTTGAGGTCTGTTATACCTGAGGCGTTGTTATCTTTACTCCATCTGCCCTTTAGACCTACTGTACAGTACTTCATCTTTCTTGATTCTCTACTTCTGCTCGGAGCAGAACATCGGTACAATGACTCCACTGATCATAATGAAAACCCTTTCAATACACTTAGTCATTGGTATTGCTAGACCCCCTTTTTGATTTATTAATTTTGATTAATTTAACACAACTAACCACATATCGGCACCCAAATCAAGAATATTAACAGGATATAATATATACAATATACAATTTTCTTGTGCCCAGAGACTTTTTTGTATTTTTTGTTTTGGTTGGATTTCATCTCCCAGTTTGCACCTAGTTCACTTCCTGCACCTAGTTCACTTCCCTGATTAGTAAAAGCATTTAAGCTCTCATAATTTTGGCTGTTCGTGCATAATTGTTTGGTTCTTGTGTTTGTTTTGTTCAATAAATTCATTGCTCAAGTCTTAACTTTTGCACTTACACCATGCCTGCAATGAATACAACCCTGACACCAACTCAGTTTGGACTTGATGTTGGGCAGAAAAAGCCTTCTCAAAGCCTTCTCTGGAAGTCCAACTAACCAGTAAACAATTAAAGCACAAGCTAGCTGTGCATATCCACAGGTCCAGAGGTCTGGTGTTTGGTTGGCTGGCAGAGGATGCTTGGAGTATGAAAATTTCTTAGCAGTTTGGTAGAGAAGCTGACCCAGCAGGTGAGAATTTATTTTATTTAATTTTTTTTAACTGCAGATATGTCTGACTTCCCAGGCTCAAAGTGAATAGCATGCAGAACAAAAAGGGAAAAAACATGTTATCAGTGCTCCTCTACCAACTATTCATTGCACACCATTTCCTCTGTGGTGAGCTTGAGGGATTCTTGTACTTTATGAGTGTTGTTGGCCCTATCACAATGTGAAAAGCTCATCATTTGTTCCGAAGGAAAATGCATAGTTGGGCCACCTTGTAAGTCAATGAAAAAGTCATGAAGAAGTTTTCTCAGCATGTCATAGCTTTTAAGTTTAGCCAGCCTAAACCAGATCGTACTTATGGTAGTGTGGCAGTGTGGCAGTGCGTGGGTTTTGAACTCTGCATCTTCTGATCAGTGGCTTAACCACTGAGCCATCACTTACCAACAAGCCCTGCCTTCACATTAGTCACACTTTGCGTTGATGCTTGATTTTAATAATAACCTTTATGTTCGTCTGATGTGGATGTGGCAGTAACCACTGCGATGTGCGAAAGAAAGTCCTGAAGACATGGTCTTGCTGTTTCCCATTAATGCCATGCAATGTCTTCTTTTGATCCTTTTTCCTCATAATGTTGCGAGAGGAAGTGACTGAAGGTCTTTCCCTTTGTGGCAGGGGCATGATATCTTGATTTAGATGTCAGTAATTACACGTCAGAGAAGCTTCATAGCCAGTGTGTCTATGTATCTCCCCTCACCAAGCATGGTCTTCCTGTAAATGGTCTGAGGTTTAAAAAGAAAATGTCACTAGAAATAAACACAGGGCCTTGCAAAAAATATTCATGCCCCATGAACTTCTCCACATTTTGTCACATTACGTCATATTACAACCCCTAACGTATGTTGTTTTTATTGGGATTTAATGTGATAGACTATACAAAGTGACATCATTGTGAAGTAAAAGGCAAATCATGGTTTTTAAAAGAATGGTTTAATTTTTTTTTCACCCGTGTGGAATGCATTTGTATTCATCCCCCTTTACTTTGATAACTTAAATACAGTGTCATCCAATTAGTAAATAGAGTCCAGCTGTGTGTAGTTTAATCTCACAGCTGTTCTGTGAAGCCCTCTGAGGTTTGTTAGAGAACCTTAGTGAACAAACAGAAGCCCAAGGAACACACCAGACAGTTCAGGGATAAAGTTGTGGAGATGATGAAAGCAGGGTTATGTTATTCAATCCACATCTCGGGAACGCTGTTCAATCCATCATTAGAAAATAGAAAGAGGCCTTCTTATGGCTTTCTTTCAGCAATGGGTTTCTTCCTGCCCCAGATTTGTGAGGTGTACAGTATGACTAATAGTTCTCCTCCAGATTTTCGCACCTGAGACGTGGATCTCTTCAGCTCCTTCATGGACCTCTTAGCTGCTTGTATGATCAATGCTCTCCTTTCGTCCATGTCTTTGTAGGTTGCGTTATACCGTTTCCCTATTTTAGATGATGGATTGGACAGTGCTCTGTGAGATGTTCAAAGCTTGGGATATTTTTTTCATAACCCAACCCTGCTTTAAACATCTTCACAACTGCTTCAAACTTTTCCACAACCTCTGTGCGCTTCAGAGAACAGCTGTATTTACTCCCTTTCACTCACTCATTTTCTATACCACTTCATCCTGTATACAGGGTCATGGGGTGCCTGGAGCCTAACCCAGGAGACTTAGGGTACACCCAAGACAGGGTACACCCAGGACAGGGTGCCAATCCATCTCAAGCCACACACACTTACACACATTTTCACACACTACGGGCAATTTGTGAACATCCATTAGCCTAATCTGCATGTCTTTGCACTGTGGAAGGAAACCGCGGTACCCAGAGGAAACCCTCCAAGCACGGGGAGAACATGCAAACTCCATGCACACAGACTTGAAGCGGGAATCGAACCCTACAGCACTAACCACACTACATCACAATGCTGCCGGCTGTATTTACACTGAGATTCAATTGTGTGGTTGTAAAGTGAGAAAATATGAAAAGGTTCAAGGATATGAATACTTTTGCAAGGCATTGCACATAAAAACCTTACGTTGGAATAAAGGAAACGGGGCTTATTGATAATACATCAAACTTTTTACATTACAGTCTGGAAATTTTTCTGGTCTTACGAGACCAGAATCTAAGAGAACTGTTATTACAGTGAGAAGTGAGAAACTGATCTATACATTTAATCATGCTAGATAACAAGATAATGGTGTAGCAGGAACAGCTTTATAAGGCTATATATCAGATTTGGCAGTATACACAACCTTGAGTTTAGGATGTCATCATTTTCGGTTATGTGAAGACTGTCTTATCTATTCTTCATCACTGCTTCCCTTCTGCAAGCTGCTGTGGTTGATGATATCTAAGGAATGAGGTGACTTGGCTGTAAGTGTGTTCCAGCTTATTTTGTTGTTTAGCGATATCAGCTATATAGTTAGATGTCAAAGGGATGTGATAAAAAATAGTTTTTAGTAGTATTTTTCATTCCTAAATTAATGAATTAGTGATTCATCACTATGTGTCAAGAAAACACCCTGGATGGAACTCCAGTCAATCACAGAGTTAACACAGGGAGATCCTTCTCAAGCATTCTCAAGCTCTCTGCTGGCAATGTGTCTGGCTCCAATAAGGAAGTATGCAACTTTCCTGCAGAATGCAAAAAAGCAATTTTTTGTCAATACAGTCATATGTAATTGTATAGAAATTTGCATAAATAATCACTAGTAGTCAACTTTAACAGGTACTCCTATGGATTAGTCAAACACCTACAGTACAAGTAAGGCAGCAGGTAATATTGCTACCTCATAACTTTAACGTTAATGAGTTTGGGGAATGTCTGTGTATGTTCTCCCTGTGTCCGTATCACAGTTCTCTGGTTTCCTGCCAAAAGCATCCAAGTGGTTAGATGAAAGGGTTACTTAAAAATAATTGTAAAAAATGAATCAAAATATAATGGAAGCATAAAGACAGTTCTTTTAAAAAGCTTAGTTAGATTAAATCTGTCACTGATGTGTAATCAACAACATCGCAATATTGTCAAGAGGGATTCCCACAACAAGAAAAAAAAAGGTACTGTACATTGTGATGTCATTTCCTTTTTCAATTCTACAGGAAGAGAGGCATATAAAAAATCTGACGTATACTGTAGCACCCACTGAACCCTGAGAACTGACCAACCATCATCATGAAGAACTTCTCACTGTTTTTACTCATCACCTTCATAGTGACTGCAGAACCTTATGTACTGCATGCATCAGTCAAATGTAAACTTCAGCATTTTCTTTTAAAAGAGATCATAGTACATGTGAATGGCTTGAAAGGAAAAGAGTCCATCAAGGTAAGGTATTGTTTTGGATTTCTGGTGCTGAATGTTTAACATGAGTAAAATCTATAATACACTGTCAGTGATCTAACAGTTACAGTTACTGTGCATCCCCAGACCGCTCAGATTCTCACTGACAATGTGATTACACCCAAACACTGCACTGTAAGTTACTGTATTTTTTCTTTTTCTTTTAGAAAATAGACGTTTTATATATAGCACATAAAACTCATGATGAAAATGTTGTACTGTAGCATTTGGCATTTCTGTGATTACATCTGAATATGTAATATTCCAGCATGAAAACTTCTGCAAAGCAGGGGCAATTCTGTCAGCATATAAAGCAAAACAGCTCGGACTAGAGGAAAGAGACTGGCTGTTGGCCCGGCAGCTGAGAGCCTACACCGAGGTGAGTAATAGTGATGTTAAATCCATAACTACAATCCAATCTATTTAGATCGATAGATAGATAGATAGATGGATAGATAGATAGATAGATAGATAGATAGATAGATAGATAGATAGATAGATAGATAGATAGATAGATAGATAGATAGATAGAACTATTTAACTGTATACTATATTATATCATATTATATCATATTATATCATATTATATTGCAACAGTGGTGGCTCAAGTGATTGAGGCGCTTGGTTGCTGATCAGAGGATAAGGGATGCACGCCAATGTTAGAGCCTTCATATAATAACTAAACTAATATATGAAAGATTATTCAGCTCTTTTACATATTCTCAGCATGCACCATACATATCCTGTAATCTGAAACACATCCCAATGTTTGGTATCCCTTGTGACTTATATTTGTTCCTTACAGAACGCTCACTGTAAAGTAAATTCATCAGCCAATCAAATTGAATTTTTGCAACTTTTGGAAAATATACAACTGTGTGCCCAGCAGGAGTACGCCAAAAAATGTGGTCAAAAGGAGCACTAACACCTTCAAGGTTTATGAATTCATTATTTTTACTACAAATGTAGATTCGTTCTAATCCATTACCTTCAAATCATGTATATCATGTTTATAGCTGTTGATTATTATTATTATTATTATTATTATTATTATTATTATTATAGTCTGTTACTTAATGAATGATAAGTGTATACAAGTTTCAACTTTTACATATTTAATTCTAATTAATATATTTATTAATATCAACATCTAATTAATTTAAACATTAAGTTTGATTGCTTCCGTTTTTTTGTTTGTTTGTTTGTTTTTGTTTGTTTTTTGTGTTTTTCATTTGTTTGTTTAAAACGTCAGTGTCTAAGTTTTATTTATTTATTTATCTTTTGCATAATATTTGTCTGAATTTTAAACCATTGTAATAATAGCAATATTGTGCACCACAATGCAAACCATTTAATCATTTGTTATCGTGTGTAAGAAGTTTTGTACAAGCAGAGGAGTTTCCACTTCAGAACTCAGAGAGAGAGAGAGAGAGAGAGAGAGAGAGAGACTGGTGAAGAAACAACTGCTGAACTTAATAATAGTGATAATAATAACTTATGTGTTGACATTCTATAATATTACAACATCTAATTGCAAACATTAAAAATCAAGTTTGTCATAATTGGCAAATTACTTCAGTATACTGTAAGTGGAAATACTCCAGACTGTGCGATTTTTTTTAACATTAAAGAAATATTAAATAAAGGGGAATTCAAATTTAATGAATTGAGTGTCGACTTTTGTAACAGCCAAAAGTAAAGCTGTTTCTTTATTCTGTTCCACAATGACAAATTCCTTTGGTGTTTGTGGAAAAAAAAATTTTATAATGTGCTGTTACAAAAAAAAAAAAAAAAAAAAGGTGGTAGTGTGATGCAGTCTGACACCTATTGCATTAAAGAGCGACACTTTTTTAGTAAATTTCCATGCTATTCTCCATACGCAAAACAACATACAAAAAAAAGTTAATGTTTTTTTTTTCAAGAGATCCCCATTACAGGATATGCACAGTAAAACAGGAATTTACACTGCACAATGAACATGCAAATAAAAGTGATTTCATTGTTCCTACAGTTAATTGAGAACACCATGCAGCTTACATACAGTATAGGTTATGGGAAACATTACTGTCAAATCTGCCTGGTGATTCATATCCAGACGATTGTTTTCAACATGATGAAGAAATCATTTAGGGCATCTTGTTACTAACATCCTGCTGGTTTGGTTTTTCTGTGCACTGACCTACTGTACAGTACACTGGCTCGTTGTATTACATCATGTTGTAAGGTTATACACAGGCTATGATTGCTGCTAAAGGAGTATATTAAGGACTCTACGATCACTGACATTGACTGTTGCTCATCTGGACAGCTTTACAAAAATGATCTTCAGGTGTAACACATTTTGATGTAGTGCAAAAAAAAAATATATATATATATATTTTTTTTTTTTTTTGTTGTTGTTTTTGTTTTTTTTTATTTTTTTTTTTTTATTATGCTCTGCACTATTTATAGTATGCACTTCTTTGAACAAATCGAAAACCATGGCATGACACATATGGTAAAGTTTTTGTCTCCGCCACTAGATGGTGCAGACATTTTATTTTTTTAGGTTGTCCCTGATTGTCTATCTGAAATAAGCTGGACATATCTCAAGAAAGGTTTATCAAATTAAATGATTTTTTAAAATTATTTATTTATCCAGGTCCCAGAAAGGATAAATATTTAAAATAATTTTTCTTTAATAGCTTCCTTTCTGGCTGGTGTAGTGGTTAGCACTGTCGCCTTGCACCTCCGGGGTCAGGGTTCGTATCCCGGCCAGGCTTGATTCCCGTCTCTGTTTGCATGTTCTCCCTGTTTTTGGTGGGTTTCCTCTGGGTATTCCGGGTTCCTCCCACTGTCCAAAGACATGTAGGTTAGGTTAATTGGAGTTCCCAAATTTCCCATAGTGTATGTGTGTGCTCTGTGATGGATTGACACCCTGACCAGGGTGTACCCCCCTCAGGCCCTAAGTATCCTAGGATAGGCTCCAGGCCCGCTGCGACGGTGAATACAGAATAAAGTGGTATAAAAGATGAGTGAGCTTCCTTCCTTATAAAGGTATCCAGCTGGGAACCTCTGTAGTTCTACTACGGACCGTGGAGGCCAATGGGGACCGTTGTATTTATTCCTATTTTTACAGCCGTGGTACTGTAGGATCTTAAAGTTATTAAAGTTTGCATTTTCAGCATATAAACTATTAGATTGATTACCCTTGGTGCTGGAGGCATCTATATTGATTACTGCAGCACCTCTATTGGAACAGACTATACAGGCCAGCCTTCACTCCCCGTGTACATCAGTGAGCCTTGGCTGCCCGTTTCCTGTTCACCGGTCCATGGTTTATTTCCTTGCTGCAAACATTCCACAAGAGCAGCAGTTTAGGAGTTGGTCTGAACCATTTATCTAACCATCACAATTTGGCCTTCGTCACAGAAGCTACACCCTGGAGGTTGGTGGGATACTGTATGTATCAAGGCAGCAAGTGGACATTTTGTCAATGAAGTTCATGTGATGGAAAGAGGAAAAAAAATGGGTAAGCGTGAGAATTTGATCGACTTTGACATATTGTCTGGGTTGCTATCCCCTCCACCGAGTATGCTCACAATTAAAGCCACAGATCTAACCTTTTACCCAACTCTCATGAACGTTTACCTCTCTGCTGATTGCCCAGCACTTGGGCAGATATTGTTCCCCGCTGTAACAGATTCTACCCCAACTGCCGTGCACCATAAACACCAAAAATCCATTTTCAGAAGAATGCTGGATTTCGAAAGACCACAACCACAAAGTTTTACAAAAGATATTTGAAAGTATTGATGTGTGAAATAGAATGACCTGCTCGACCCCTGACCCGAAATCAGTCGAGCCGCTCTGGGACACACCGAATAAAAAGAGTTGATAGAATTATTTCATCATGTTCACAAACCTCTGGTAAGTTCCGAAAGAAGTATAGTGAAGCATGTCTATGGCCCTTGACCCACTCCTTGTGTTCTCAGGCTCTGTGGAGTCATACAGTACAGTAGCAGCACCAAATGTGTGGATGATCCAGAACAACTGTCTTCTTTTCATATCCTCCAGGAAGTCTGCTTTAGCCTTTTAACCTCAGGGCATTTTAGACATTTGCTGTTTTTTTTTAATAAACATATCTTTTAGTATAGCTCAGACATGCAAACTCCATGCACACAGAACCGATGCGGGAAGTGAACCAGGACCCTGGCGGTGCGAGACCACCATGACGCTCTGTTTTATCACGGTTTATATCCTTTAAAAACTAATCAAGCCAACTATCTGCCATGCTAGTTAAAGCAAATTGTTTAAACACATCTCTTCATAGTTTTTTTTTTTTTACTGTACCTACTGTACAGTACGGAAGACCTCTGAATGCATGCTGTGGTCTCTGTCACGAAGACATTAGCACCAGATCTTTAAAGTCCTGGCCTCCGTGTATCACACCCAACCTTTCACATAATTCATATCCCCCTTTTTTTGTT
>JAAGKR010003232.1:27663-44041 GCA_011419295.1 Clarias macrocephalus
TATTGTAAGTTATTTTTCTTTTATTTTGATACATGTCTGTGCAGGCTGGCCCAAAAGTCTGATTCTAGAGGTCCTTTTACCTGAAATGAAATTGAATTTGTGAGGTCAGACACTGATGCTCGCAGTCTCCGCTCTAATTCATCCTAAAGGTGTTCTATTGGGTTGAGGTTGAGGTGGAGGCCAGTCAAGTTCTTCCACACCAAACTCGTCATCCATGTCTTTATGGAGCTTGCTTTGTGCACTGGTGCGCAGTCATGTTAAAACTGGTGTGGGGTTGTTTTTCAGGATTTGGACTCCAAATTTTACTTCCAGTGAAAGGGACCCTTACTTTTTCAGCATACCAAGATATTTTTGGACAATTTCATGCTCCCAACTTTGTGTGAACAGTTGAGTGAGTGCGTTTGGTGTAAAAGAACTTGACTGCCCTGACCTCAACCCAATAGAACGACTTTGGGATGAAATATAGCGGAGACTGGTGGTGGATGAGAAGACCTGGTTCGCACTGTCTGAACTCGCAAATGCTCTTTTGGAAGAATGGTCAAAAATTCCCATAAACACACAGTTCGACACATTTAAACACATTGCAGTTTTAAGCTACAATGGGTGGGCCAACATCATATTAAATCCTGTGAATCAAGAATTACTCAAGGTCATATGCATGTAAAGATAAGTGAGCGAATACTTTTGGCAATATAGTGTGTACTTGTGTCTGTCTGTCTATTTATCTATCTATCGATACATAGCTAGAGAGATAGACAGACAGACACTTCATGAGTCATATTTCACAAGAAGTCAGGAGTCTAGCTGAATCGGCCCAGCACAGTCTCTGGGCTAAAGGAGAAAATCATCTCTGCATGTACCATCAGTCCTGATACATTAGGTTCAACATTTTTGTAATCAGTCTATACACTGAAGGGGCGGCACGGTGGTGTAGTGGTTAGCACTGTCGCCTTGCACCTCCAGGGTCAAGGTTCGATTCCCATCTCTCTGTGCATGGAGTTCGCATTTTCTCCCTATACTTGGTGGGTTTTCTCCCAGACATGTAGGTTAGGTTAATTGCCATTCCCTAATTGCTGTAGGTGTGTGTGTCTGTGCCCTGCGATGGATTGGCACCCTGTTCAGGGTGTACCCTGCCTTGTGCCCTAAGACTCCTTGGATAGGCTCCATGACCCCCCGTGACCCTGAATAAAGGATTAAGAGGTATAGATGATGAGTGAGTGAGTGTATACACAAGTGCCTTTTCGCATCTGTAATTTACAGGCAGGAGTAGCTTAGTGGTTAAGGCATTGGACACCTGCACCACCTGCACCAAGTTGCTGTTGGGTCCTTGAGCAAAGCGCTCAGATGCATAATGAGATAATTATTATTATAGATTTTTTAAAAGTCGTTCTGGATAAGGGCGTCTGGCAAATGTCGAAACTGGAATGTAAATGTGTTTAAAGATTTATCAATTACATTCTTTTATTTGAATGTTGCTTTAATGCAAAGCATAGTCGGACTGTAACAAAGGGATTATCCCAACCACATGAGCTGTTCAAATATTTGACATATGCATTTACATTTAGCGACTAATCAGGAAACAGAGTGATGCATAATCTAAGTCTCCGAAAAAAAAACACTGTTAATTTAGCTGAAAAGAAAGGATTTAACTGTAAAGAAGCTTTCTTCAAGAAACCATTTAACACCTATAGAAGAAATCTACACTTTACACAGAGTGTTCAGGATTTACATTTTCTGTTTTTCTTTCCTGTATTACTTTCCAGGGAGAAAAGAGAAGCTGGTGAGGGAACAGCTGTCATAGCTGTTATATTAAATGAGATAACTTGTGTCATTAAATGTATAGATAAATGAATTGAATGAAGTAGAACATGTGCTTTAATGCACTGCTGTTGTATAGGAAGAGTAAAGCACATGATGATATTGGAAAACTAGTCAACTTTAAGATGGAATTGTAAAAAAAAATCCCGTGTGCCAGGCTGCATCACACACATTTCCCATGTCCCAGTGCTTTATTCCCTGCTTTAAAAATGCAAGCACAGACTTTACATGATGGCCTTGATTTTCAAACCAAAAACACTGTGCATGAATTCATCCATCATGTAACATCTTCGGTGACGTATTGTGTTCAGCTTACATACTGCATATGTGAAGTTAAAGAATTTCACCATAACTTTAAATCAATCTTTGACCGATTTATCAAATCAGCTCCCTTTTTCCCCACACTTTCAGTTACACGTTAGAGCTAGAAAGATGGTGAAAAGGGGGAAAAATGTCCATGTATCTTATTGTCCAGGAGGATCACTTAAGATTAAGTCATAAATATTTCTGACCATCAATCAAACATTTAAACACTACCCTGTCCACATTTCTCTTTGAAAATCACATCGCATACGCATTAATGATCTCTTTGAAAGGCATCATGCATTATATAAAGTTTTCCTTTGTCATTGTTGCCCTTGTATAGCTAGCATGATGTTAAAAGGTCTATACATCAGGGAGCTGTACTGTAACAACGTTATGGGTGTACTCATTTTATTCTATATCTCGTGACCAGAAGAAATACTTCAACATTCAATTTATTGCACCTGATCACTCTAGCCTTTAAGGTATTACCATCCATCAGCGTTGTTCATTAATAATCCATGTGGATGTGCTTATTATTGAATGAATGCTGCTAGTAAACGAAAAATATTTTTGCAGCCTAATTTGCATAAAGACAGTAAACATATCAGATTGTATTATTTGTATATTTTTAATCGACACATACCAAAGCAATCAGGAGATGTAATCATGAGGTAAATAATTTAATAAATTAACAAGTATACATCTTACAGCATAATAAATGTAAACAATTTTTATGGCAAATAAAAGGTTTCATTTTTGACTACAGTGCACATTAGGTAGCTCGTGGAACGAAAAACGAAAACATTTAGCTAGTGTTATGTAGAGCTACAGTAGATGTTGAGCAGCATGCAGGTTCTCAGGCCGAATCCTTCAACCAAATCAGGTTAGGAGCACACGTTACATACGTCAAGTTCAAAGAGTAAAAAGAAACTATAAAAGGCTAGCGGTAAAATCATCAAGCATGTGATTCATATCTGAAGTAGTTTGCTTATGATTACAAGCTAATCAGCTAGGGCATCAGTGGAGTAACATCTTCCGTCTGAGGAGCCGTGTCCTGCCTCGAGCTCAAGTAACTTTGTTTTGTGGTTAAGGAGGAAATCTATTAGTTGCTGAATGCACATTCTGAAAGTAATAGGTGTTTTTACAACAAGCATAAAGAGATGCAATATTCCAGCACATGTACACTAAATACCTGTTTCTTCACCCAAACTTCAGTCTACTCAGTCCAAATGCAGATACATGTTTACACGTTGAACATCAATTCATTCTTACGCAAATGACTGGCCCGGATCCTGCAGTCTGACAAAACAAAATAAAAAATAAAATAAAAAATGAAGATCACTGTAGCAGAGACTCGATTGCAGTTTCCGGCCGGGACGAACGCTTCCTACAAACATTAAGCAAATATCAGCACATGGATTTGGTAGACAACAAAAAAAAAACATCCAGTTCAGACATAAAGCACATGCATAGACTACATGAGCACTAATCTCAGTCCTATACTATTTTGTTGCGACCTCGACTACTCTATACGTCTTTCCTGCAAGCAAGCAAAAAAGTATAGTCATAGGCTGGTACTGATACTGATACTATCAACACAAAGTGGGAGTGGCCTGTACAGCATTTAGCTCACAGTAGTAGGCACAAATACACTTCACTTTCACTCAGCTCACATACCTCGCCTGCATCTACCAAAAGATGCATACACACTCATATACACACACGAAAAAAAGAAAAAAAAAACGTCAAATGATGTCATCAACAATGGTGCCACTACTGACATCTTTAGAGGAAACGTAATACTACACATTGCTGCCATAATCCAATTTGAGTTTTTTTTTTTTTAAAGGGCATATATAGATAAGTGCTGAAGTGTGTATACATTTTTAGGCCTCTGTACATTGCTTGAAGTTACATTATAAAAGATTTTTTACATTAGAAATCATAGCTATATTTAATAGTTAATGAAAGAGGAATCCCCTCACACACACACACATAAAGCGTGATGAAGGGGCGGTCAAGGGTAGCTCTGTGGTTAAGGCATTGGACTACGGTTCAAAAGGTCCTGGATAAGAGCGTCTGCCAAATGTAAACGTGATGAGAACTACGCAAGAGTGGGACTAAACAATTGTGTGACCATAAGAGTGCACCACTGAAGCACCGTTTACACTGCAGGTCTCGATGCTAAAAATCTGATTTGTTGCCTATATCTAATTTTTCTGATCAAATTTTTTTACGCTTGCCATACTGTCTGAAACATCGCGCATATTTAGGCTCTTTCACTACAGACTAGCCAAGATGGACGAAGGCAAAATATGCTTGATGCTAGCTCTGCGATATATGCAACGTTCGCGAAACGGAGAAGGAGGAAAAGGGCCATCATTGCAGCCTGCGCATATGCTTCATTTATTGTGTCCTCCGATATGTCACATATGAGCAAAAAATCGGAATTGGGTCACATGTAACTGACAGTGTAAACGTAGCTTTAGTTAGTGAGAATCATCAGGAGAAAAGGCTTCAATTTGCTCCAATTGGGAAAAAGGTCATGCATAGTGTCCACTGTACAAGCCTCTGGAGGCAGTGTTATGATGTGGGGTTGCTTCAGTTGGTCGGGTCCAGGCTCAGCAACGATATGTGGCAATAAAATGTGATAAATCATCAACAGACATGAACTGGTCACCACACTGTGTGTAATCGAAGCTAAAGCCGGCTGAATGAAATAATAGTGTGGCTTTTATCTTATGAAAATCTTCTGTGATCTCATGTAAAGTGAAGTTGAACACTTTCTGTCGTGGGCGTGATTACCACACTTAATCACTTACAGTAACAGGAAAACTGTTATTACTCATTAAGTTTACGTAAGTATCCAATTTGAGCTGGTGTGTTTACTCATTTGTGAATGTAACGTTTCCAGTATTTATATTGGTGTTGATGTGTTGCTTCAGAATATGCATAACAGCCATTACACGTAGTACGTAACAAAAATAAATGCCATTAATGCTAAAGTAACGCACTAATGAAAAAAAATATTTGATTCACCAAAGATTTCTACTTTCTACCATGTTTTATTTTTTCAACACATTTAAACCCTTTAAGCCCTGCAGTAGAAGAGTTTCACCAGAGCGCATCTTTTTTTTCAAAATGTAGTGCCAAATTTTGAACTTTCATTTGCCATACATCAATGTAATCCTTATACCCTCACCTTCAAGGCTATATATGCAATACATGCTAAGTAAATAGATAAGTTGCATAAACATGCGATAAACAAAAAAAAGTTTTTATTTTTCTGAATACGGACGTGCCACAAATGTCAACATTAAATGTGTGCATCTAAAAACGTTCAGAAAATACTTGAAAACACCACAAAATATATTCTGTTCATCTACGTCAATTAGTTTATACAATATACTTTCTTTTAATTATAAATGGCGTTTTTATAAACGGACGTTATATTATTAATGAACTAACAAAAACAAAGAAGCAGCAAAAAAAAAGTCTATGTTAAGACATTCTTATTAAAAATGTTAATATCATAAGGACTAAACTAAGGCACAAATATACATATTGCATGAACATCTGGTAATCTGGAGCAGATGAGTAATTCATCATCCTCCTCAGAGAATATTACAGATCAGCTTTTTTTCTTTTGGCAAGCATCATTACGCTGCTGTTTAGGTGAGGATGTGTTAATTTTTTTTTTATACACGGAAAACTGCAACTGTGTGTGTGTGTGTGTGTGTGTGTGTGTGTGTGTGTGTGTGTGTGTGCGGGTATGAGCGAGAAAGAACTTGCAAGGCTGCAGTAATAAAGAGAGCAATGAATAAAACGCTAAGGATTAGAATCTAATGTAGCACCAGAGAATGAGTCAAATGTCGTGCTCAAGACGTCACCGAATATGACAAGCAAGGTAGCACGCTCAGCCGACCTATAACTCTATGGCGTACACCATGAAGACATATGTACGTAAATATAAATATAAATCTATAGAAAAAATATAAATCTATATAATAAGCATGAAAGGATATGCAATGCTTTTTAGTGTTTTCGCTGGAAATGTATATGCACACAATCTGCGCGTGTGCGTTGGGGGAAAAAGGCATCACAGGAGCATGTTGGAGGCTCGATATCAATGTGGTAAGTCTCTGATTTTTGTATCCGAAAAGAAGTATGGCGCGATTTTATTTTGTTATGATTCTAGCCACACTTAAATGGAGATTGTCGGCGCTCCTGACAGTTTTAAAGGGTTAATGAGAGATCATGTATAACATCAGGATGAAACATGTGAGCTGAGTGAGAGACCTGAAGCATCTCTGGGTTGGACCTGAAGTAGAAAGTCGAGAGAACTAAATAAATGTCAGACCAGATGCACCACTATAATGAACAGAGGAATCGTTCGTAGGAAATCATTTGCATTTGCATTTCGCTGTAGCTTTGCCAATGTTGATTGAATCACCTGTCCTACTGAAGCAGGTTAAAGGTTGAGAGACTGCTTTATATGATTACATGTAAAATGTGCACTGGGGGTTGAGAAAATGCTTTCAGGAATGGGATTTTTTTAATTTAATTTTTTTATCAGTAAATGCCTACTTTTTTAGTACATTTAAGATCTGACCTGCGCCCAGTCTTAGGTCTGGCCTTGCCACTCTTCGAGGTCCTGGGCCTTTCAAGCCTCATCAAGGACTGGCGCATGCTCTCCTCCGTATACGCGAGGTACACATGGGACAGATCCACCTCGAAAGGCTGAAACAAACAGAATCAGAACACTCGATAAGCATAATCTTTTCAATGGTCCAACACGCTATAAAAGTAAATTACAGAAACATAAGTGGCATTTACATCCTTTTCCTTTTTGTCTGGTACAGGGGTTTGTTTCCTCATGTTGTTCCCAGTGTAAGCCACGCATTTCTATCGAAAGAAAGATTTTAGTTTAGTGCAATTAGCATCCGCAACATAGCCACATGGATTGAAAGAATATGTTTAGCACGCACCAGTTGCCATTCCCCTATGTCTTCATTCCAGTGTACGTAATTCTCAATCATTTCCTAGAGGACACAAAAATTAGACTGATTACGTCTCAAGGGTCAATTTTTACACCTTTTGAAGTCAAGGATTCTTCATTAACCTATAAAAATTAAAAACATTGACAAATGAAAGGTATTTTAAGCTTCTACATTACTCTTGTACACTTGTATATTTTAACTCGATAGAATGTTAACAACATGCTGTTGCATATAATCATACCTGGTATTCCTGAGGGATAAAATTGTCAATGATGAGCATTTGCAGACGGAGTTCCCTGCTGAGCTGGCGGATGTTCTCCAGCAGGCCCTCGATCTCTCTGTGATGTTCCTGCTGTAGATCCGCCATCTAGAACAGAAAGGCAAACTCCAAACTTATCTCTGCTTGGACGCCTGGATACTGCGGATCATAAAAACTGTTCTGTGCTCATCCCAGGACTTCTTTTTTATAAGCTCATACAGGACATTCTTACAATTTCCTTCTCCACCTCGCTCTAAATTACTGAATACTGTTATGATTATTTATGATCACAATATCTGATATTTCTATTTCATGTCTGCTTTCACTCTAGTTTTCTGCATAGCTGCTTTGTGCCGATATCTATACAATTAAAGCTATACAAGTAAAGTGAACCAAACTGAACCAGATCAGTCATGAATACAAAATGATTACTACTATACACTGTTCAACTAAAAATAAAAAATAAAATAAAAAACACCTGGTTCAGTGAATAGCTTCTCATTTCTTAAACAACCATGACAAAAGACATATCCTGTGGTCGTGGCAATGATGTTCCTCTAGTTCAGAAGGGTCAGACTATTGTTATTTTATTAGGGTAAAAAGAAACAAATTAGGTTTAGAACTATAAAATGCATTATTAAAAAATTGGAAGGATAGTAGTGAACCCTTTTCTTCCAGGAAGAAGTGAAACATCAAGAATGAGCATGATGGAAGATTAAACACCTGAACACACCGAAATTTTGTTAGTGAACAAATTGTTAAACAAACAAAAAAAAGAGAGAGAGAGAGAGAGAGAGAGAGAGAGAGAGAGAGAGAGAGAGAGAGAGAAAAAAACAGTGTAATTCAGCAATATTTTATAGTAAATGTAGAAGCATTTCAACACGTACAATGAATACATTGCATAAGCTTATAAAATGCAATGCAACTGCCGTAATCAAAGCAAACGATGGTCCAACAAAAGTTATTAGTGTGCAAAAAAGTATGCTCTTGTGGCTGAATAAGCACATATACCCGTAGACATGCTGCAAAACCTGGTGGAAAGCCTTCCCAGAAGAGTGGAGGTTATTATAACAGTAAAAGGAAAAACTAAATCTGGAAAAAGAGAATCTACAAGCACAAATAGTATAGACTGCATTGCGTAAGTTCACTCTGAAGTGAGCAAGTCTCATACGTCAACAGAAGGAAGACCTCAGGTGTTTTAATATACAAAGTTATAACAAACATTTTAGCACACCTCTGATTTTGCTGCCATCAACATTGTCCAGACTTTTTTCAGTTTCTTGGTCTTCCCTTGGGCTTCCTCCTGCAAACTGGTGTACTTCTCCTCAATGTCCAAACGCTCTTGCTATCGTAAGACACAAGGAGAGCACACACATACTGAGTAGCTAGAACAATCCAGGACAAAAACAATCCTCCTATGAAGTTAACTTGAAAAGAATTAAACGTGTATGAAATTGACTGACCTGCTCGAATATTGTTTCGTGCTCAGTTTAGACAAACTGCTAAAGTGAAAAGAAGAAAGAAGCCTACCTCCTTCTCTTCCAGTTCTCTACGGAGCTGCTCGGCTCTTTTCCGTCGCTCCTCCAGCTCATTGTTGGATTCTTCTAGAAGCTTCTCCTGCTCCTCAGCCTTGGCCAGCAAGTCAACTCCTCCAACAATGACCTTTTTCTCTAAAGCGGACAACTTCTCAAGTAAAAGCTGGTGTTCCTGCCTGAAAACCAAATGAGTTTGTTTATGCTTTAGTTCTGCTTTCTTTACAAATTAACATGGGATTTTATTATTACCTATTAATCTCAAACAATTAAGATCATGTTCTATAAATTAGTCTTTCAGGTTCTTCAGATACAATTACAATCCAAGACTTTTGCAGCATTTGGTATATCTTCATATAAACTTTTTTTTTGTGTGTGTAAAGCTACTTTGTGACAATGACAATTGTTAAAAGCGCTATACAAATAAAATGTAATTGAATATCTAACCTTTAAAACAAACCTTCCCCCCACATGGAACACCTACCCATAAAGTCATGAAGGTCCCCTCAACAAATGGGCTCAAATCAACAGTAAACAAAGTATTACTAATTTATTTTGAGTGCACGGAGGTCGAAAATGACATGAGTCACAGTTCTAACTTCCCACTTATGCGTCAGTTCATACAAAGCACTAATTATTATCTGAGATTATGTCTTTGACAAGCAATGTTGTGTCAATACCATTATTATCAGAAGAACAGAAAACTAGGTTTCTATAGTTAATTGTGAGTGAACTATGGGTTTTTGAAAATTGTCTCAGAAGAGACTCACTGAGCTTTGAGAAGATCTTTCTCTCTTTTCTCCAGCTCTGCCCGTGCTTTATTACGTTCCTCTTCCTCCATGTCCAGCTTGGCCTCCAGGGCCTTCCGCTCTTCCTCAATCTTTGCCTGCATCTCTGCCATCTTGTCTGGGGACATCTTCTTCTTTCCTGGGGAGAACAAATGTGAACGATAAATCAAACTATACGGCTCATTCCCGGTGGAATTTTAAGGCAAATTCAATATCTATAATGCTAACATAGACACGCTTACCTGAACGCCAACTGCCACATACATATTCATATTACAATGACTGAAAATAATCTTGTATAACAGATCCCAATTATTCGATTTTATTTGTTATTCATCAACTGCATGGCATTTCTAATGGTTAGACAAAAATAGTGGCAGAAAAAACTGGAACACAAAAAACATCTCATTTTTATGACTTTACATATACAGGGTGTGCCAAAAAATCTGACAGCATTTCATAGTCTAACAACAATGCTAATTCAAATTACCTCAAATTTGAACGAGATGTGTAAAAACAAACTAATTTAAATGTTAGTGGACCAGACGTGCCTGTTGAAAGGACTGATCCTTTTTGGGCCATTAAAACAAAAAAAAGAAGTCAATACTAGTCCTAAATGTACAGTTCATTTAGTGTACAGAGTGTCTTGATGAAACAGAAGTGTTGATTGATTTCAACACCTCCTCAAAAAAAGTGGCCCCAAAACATTTTCAGACTAATACTGAATCATACCATTTTGCAGGTGTATATTTCTTATCTGTGATCATTCTAGCCATGTGGGCGGATGCAACTCCCATAACTCACCACATCCCTATATAACAAGCTAGGATCACACATCTTTCTTACTCATTCTTATGTACAACTTAGCATATGGATGGAATAGTTGACTATGTTAAAGTCTAAATCTAATTCACATGTCACTTGAAAATATCTACAATTATTTTGTAATTTTGCACCATTCATTTAACAGAATTAGACTGATAAATACATTTACAAACAAAGATGCTCCAATATTTTCACAATCTCTGTGGAAAATAGCTACTGTCAAGATGGCAAATTCTACAGTCAAATATACAGGGGTTGGACAAGGAAACTGAAACACTGGACAATTTAATGTTGGAGGTTTCATGGCTAAATTTGACCAGCCACACAACATTATGGGTGACATATCAGAGTTCAAAAGAGGACAAATTGTTCAGCATCTCGCTGGCACATCTGTGACCAAGACAGCAAGTCTTTGTGATGTATCAAGAGCCACAGTATCCAGGGTAATGTCAGCATACCGCCAAAGAAGGACGAACCACATTCAACAAGAGTAACTCTGGAAGCAAGAGGAAGCTGTCTGAAAGAGATGTCCGGGTGGCAACCAGGATCGTATCCAAAAACCATAAAACCATAGCTGCCCAACTCACTGCAGAAATAAATTTGCACCTCAACTCTTCAGTTTCCACCAAAACTGTTCCACAGGGTCAATGTACATGGCCGGCTGCTATTGCCAAACCTTTGGTCACTCGTGCCAATGCCAAACGTCGGTTTCAATGGCGCCAGCAGCGAAAATCTTGGGCTGTTGTCAAAGTGAAACATGTATTGTCCACATTCACTGTCTGTTACATGCCCAGAGTGAAGCATGGGGGTGGATCATTGATGGTTTGAGCTGCAATATCATGTCATTCCAATACTTGTGTAAGATCGGCACGTCACTGCCAAGGACTACCAAACCATTCTGCAGGACCATGTGCACCCAATGGTAATTGATAATGCACCAATACACATAGCAAGACTGGTGACAGAGTGGTTTGATAAAACATGAAAATAAACATCTCCCATGGCCTGTACAGCCACCAGATCTAAATATTATTGAGCCACTTTGGGGTGTTTTGAAGGACCGAGTCGGGAAACGTTTTCCTCAACCAGCATCACCAACCTGATCACTATTCTGTAAGAAGAACGGCTCAAAATCCATCTGGCCACTGTACAGGACTTGTATCCGTCATTGCCAAGACAAACTGATGCTGTATTGGCTGCAAAAGGAGGCCCTACATCATACTAATGAATTATTGTGGTCTAAAACCAGGCATTTCAGTTTCATTGTCCAACCCCTTGTAGATGTTTTGTGTATATTTAGGAGATATTTACAGAGAGTCAGGTTAATAGAGGAGAGGAGGTAAGGTTGCTGACAAGACTTGCAGAATTCTTGCATTTGGAAGAGAAAAGATATTCATGCAGTACTGAAGGGGGGGAAAGTCAGTTTAATAGGCTAAAGATATTCAAGGTCAGTTCTGCACAACCTTCATGTTACCATACACCAATCCCACTGATAGGTGAGGTGAATAACTCATTCATATCTCATTACAATGGCAGCTGTCAAGGAGTAGGATATATTAGGCAGTAATTGAGCTGTCAGTTCCCAAAGTTGACATGCTGGACACAGAAAGTATTGAGCAGAATAGTAATGAAATCAGATCAAATAACTCATATTTAAGTGATAATCATTAATGGGTCCTTTGAATAAGTACAGAGCGATATTATCATACCATCAATGTGCCTGGGATGACCAATAGCCCATGCGCTTCCCTGTCTCGCATGTTACTGACTGCGGTCTCTTGGCTTAAACACAGGCTTTTTTTTTCTTTTTTTTTTTTTACACACACCCTATTCTGTGACCTCATAGTTACTTAGGGATAGAGTCTGTGAGGTGGCGATTCTGTCACAGTACAGTACGTTGAGTCTGTGTGCATCACAGCTTGATGTGTATGGGGCTATGTAGTTACAGACTGGTCAGCGTGCCCATCTTGACTTCTCTCTATGACTCAAAGCATCTACAATGGACCATGTAGAAGCGGAAGAAGACAGCCTAGTTCGATGTATCACGGTTTCTTTTACCGTATCATGTAGACAGCTGGGTGCCTGGGAGTCGTTTACCTGTGATTAAGGCGGAACCAGGATGTATTAGAATCCAACCATGTGGAAAATTTATCCCGGCAAAGTTGTTGTGAAGCTTTGGACAAGGGTCAGAAACACTGGGTCTGGATATTTATGCAGCTGTTGCAGAACAAGTACACCCCTTCATGACAGTGATATTCCCTAACGACAGTGGAATGGTACAGGGAATGACAAAAGATTCAAGGTGTTGACTTGACCATATTCCCCAGATTCAATCCAATCAAACATATGTGAGCTGTCCTGGACAAACAAGTCCGATACATGGATTCTCCAAAAAGCAATTCACATGAATTAAAAAAATCTGCTGCTAAATTGTTGGTGCCAGAGGGCACAGCGCACCTTTAGAGGTCTTGTGGAGTCCATGCCTTGAAGTTTCAGAGCTGTTTTGGCAAAACAAGATGAACTTACACTATATTAAGTCGGATGGTTTTACATGTGACGGTTGATCTGTGTACATTTCAGTTAGGGAATTGATTTTGTTCACATCTAAGGTAATTAAAATCTATTAGCAGCAGAATTTGTTTATATTTAATTAACAAATTATAATTCCAGTGGGTCAGAAGTTTATATACACCAAAGCGACTGTCTCGGAAATTAATGTAATGATTTTGTATGTAAAGTTTTTAATTGGCCAACAACCATAATTAGGAGGTTTTAAGCCCAAGTGAACAATAAATGTTTGGCCTCAACTGCGTATTAAATAGGTCTCTAAATGAGTGAGAATGCCAAATCGGAGCTTACACCTGACCACAACAAAAACACACTTGGGTCTGCAGGAATGGCAAATGCACACATGAAAGAATGAAAGATAGATCAAAAGATTTTCATTAGATCCTGTTGGGCTGTGACTGACCCAGATTTAAAGATTTAATTTTTTACATGTTAAGCGTTCTCATGTCGTCAATCAGCTGTCTACTCAGTCAGCAATGTTACAGGGATATACACAAGTTCCTACTTTATTTCTGTGCAATAGGATTGTAACTGAATAATGAATGTAATGATCCAGATGCATTCAGGCCTTCAGACTGCAGGGAAATCCAAATTAGCTTTACACATCTGAGCTGCATTCATAAACCTTTAAAGAATCACATTAAGAGCGCTTTTAGCTTAGCTTAAAAACAACTAGCTAGGATTTCAGCTTATGAGTAATTTAGGGGAAATCTAAGAGCAACTCTGAACAAGGAGAAAACAAAAACTCTTGAGGGTCCATTGCTAGGTATGACTGAAAAAAATTTATTCAGAGTCGGACGAATTATTAATGAAAGTAAAAGGAAAAAAACATTCTGATTTCTTTTCCCTTGTTCCTGTCACTCTCTCCATCATAAAAATCTACACACCAACACACAAAGATTTATTATTAGAAACATTAGCTTTTGCTTATGCTGCACTTCATAAGTCTGAAACAATTTGTTTAGCCTATTTTTTTTTTTTTTTATTACTAGTTATATTCATTTCATTCTTGCTTTTCCGAAAGCATTGGACAGCGTACAGTTCTCCCTCTCTATCTGCTGTTTGTGTATGACCTGTGCATATTTTTGCCTATTTTTCACCTGATCACACATGTTTATTTCCTTAATTTTATTTTCAGTTTATTTACCATGATGCTCATTTTTGTATTTACTCACTCACTTATCATCTATACCGCTTAATCCTGTATTCAGGGTCACGGGGGGCCTGGAGCCTATCCCAGGAGACTTAGGGCACATGGCAGGGTACACCCTGGACAGGTTGCCAATCCATCGCAGGGCACAGACACACACACATACACTCACTCATTCAATTTGGGGACACCAATTAGCCTAACCTACATGTCTTTGGACTGTGGGAGGAAACCGGAGTACCCGGAGTAAACCCACCAAGCACAGGGAGAACATGCAAACTCCATGCACACAGAAAACTGTCTCAGCACTTTACTGTGAGTTTACTTGACCGTTATTATGTCTTCAAACTTTTTATTGTCCTCCAGCACTGTCCTTCTGAATGCCCTTTCTCTCTTGCTGCGTGATATTTCCTTCTGTATCACCTTGTTTCTGTACATTTCCTCTAGCTTTTCCTGTACTAAAGTGCCATGAGTCAGTTAACGTCCTTCTGTGTCCAGAGACTATTGCTCTCCATGTCTTCTCCATGTCTTCTCCATGTCCATGCCATGTGATCGTGCGGACTTGAACTTCCCATTGCGAGTGACATTTTAAATTTGAAATCCGATTTAAGTGTCTAGAGCATCCAGACAGAAGTATCTTTTGAAGTCAGATTCAAATTGAATTCCTAGAGATGTGTCTGTATTTGCAAAAATCCGATTTAATCAGAATCTTCAAAATCAAATTTTTTTTTTTTTTACTTTGCAGACTACATACTAGAAATGTCTGAGCAAGGCCTTAGGGAACTAATCCTATATTGTTTTTTTTTGTTGTTGTTGTTGTTGTTTTAACTACTCACCAGGTAAACAAGATGCAGAAGACAAGAGACATGAAAGTTGGCAACAAATGGAAAATGCATGTGACCACTTGTTTAAAATAACCGTTTATTTAAGCTAAAATTCAGCAAGATTACCTAAGGTCAAATGTTAAAGAAAACAGTGCCATAGCATCTGTATACAGCGCTAGTATGCACTAGATCACTGAAAGTAAAAGGGAGCTCAAATGTATGCCAATCAGTGTTATGACATCAGTGTGACTCAGAAGTTGGTTTTGTTTTAGTTACCAAGTATGAAACCTTTCTCAAGTATCAATTTGCCTTGGTATAGAGAGTTTATGCCTGGCAGTGATGACTAGAACACTTCCACCTCAGTACTACCTTCTCTAATTTGCTGTAAGCTCATTTTATGCTGTCTGTCTATGCCTCTTATCCCTTTCTCTCTTTGCCTTCGCTGTGAGCTTTGGCGATGTCCTGTAGTTATGGCACACGGTGAATGGCCATATGGGAGGACAGTGTGCCAATGTCCCTGTACCAGAATTTACATTGGATATGACGCATAAGCGACCGTCCATTCAGTCCACACTGCTTGCAAATCACTTTCACCATGCAAGTACTAATGATGTGAAAACAAAACCTCTTGTAATGCTCTGCATCAGGTTACATAATCATGATATTTTGCAGATTCTATCATAGATTAGGCTTTTAGACAGAGTCTACATTAGTGATGGAAAAATGTGAATAATACAGCAGAGTGGATTAAGCTGCATATTCATATCTTAGATTACAAAGAAGCACAGCAGTCAGAAAGATGTATTTACAGCCATGTAGGAACTTCTGAGCTTCTTATCTCCTTACAGATTTCACAACGAAGGTAAGAGGAAGACAATCAAAGCCGCATCTACCATCCATTTCCCTTGTAACTCACCCAGATGCTACTTTAAATATTTCACAGTACATTTTCTGCATTAATTACGGTATGGTTTATCCATTAATGACTGTAGTGGAATGTAGGTGTGGGCGTTATGGATAAAATGCTATATTTATATATAGATATGTCCTACATCATCAAGTCCTCAACATGTTACTGTCTTGGTTAATTTGCGCAATATGATGGATGGATGGATAAACAGATAAATAAATAAACAGACAGATAAATAGACACAGGTAATACAGAGAGTCTGCATCAACAACTATGTGATTATCATCTACAGACATAGGGTGTTCATGTCAAACCGGGACTTTTGATCGTGCAGGATAACAGAACACAGTTATGAGAGTAAAAACTCCCTTTATTTCTCTAAATAATCCCCGGCCGGC
>JAAGKR010003232.1:44061-77916 GCA_011419295.1 Clarias macrocephalus
TCCATCGCAGGGCACAGACACACACACATACACTCACTCATTCACACACTACGGGCAATTTGGGGACACCAATTAGCCTAACCTACATGTCTTTGGACTGTGGGAGGAAACCGGAGTACCCGGAGGAAACCCACCAAGCACGGGGAGAACATGCAAACTCCATGCACACAGAGACGGGAATCAAGCCTGGCCGGGGATCGAACCCGGACCCTGGCGGTGCAAGGCGACAGTGCTAACCACTACACCACCGTGCAGCCATTTTTGTATTTAATCTATTTGAAAGCAACTGGAGAAAACTGTCTCAGCACTTTACTGTGAGTTTACTTGACCGTTATTATGTCTTCAAACTTTTTATTGTCCTCCAGCACTGTCCTTCTGAATGCTCTTTCTCTCTTGCTGCGTGATATTTCCTTCTGTATCACCTTGTTTCTGTACATTTCCTCTAGCTTTTCCTGTACTAAAGTGCCATGAGTCAGTTAACGTCCTTCTGTGTCTAGAGACTATTGCTCTCCATGTCTTCTCCATGTCTTCTCCATGTGATCGTGCGGACTTGAACTTCCCATTGCGAGTGACATTTTAAATTTGAAATCTGATTTAAGTGTCTAGAGCATCCAGACAGAAGTATCTTTTGAAGTCAGATTCAAATTGAATTCCTAGAGATGTGTCTGTATTTGCAAAAATCCGATTTAATCAGAATCTTCAAAATCAAATTTTTTTTTTTTTTACTTTGCAGACTACATACTAGAAATGTCTGAGCAAGGCCTTAGGGAACTAATCCTATATTGTTTTTTTTTTTGTTGTTGTTGTTGTTTTAACTACTCACCAGGTAAACAAGATGCAGAAGACAAGAGACATGAAAGTTGGCAACAAATGGAAAATGCATGTGACCACTTGTTTAAAATAACCGTTTATTTAAGCTAAAATTCAGCAAGATTACCTAAGGTCAAATGTTAAAGAAAACAGTGCCATAGCATCTGTATACAGCGCTAGTATGCACTAGATCACTGAAAGTAAAAGGGAGCTCAAATGTATGCCAATCAGTGTTATGACATCAGTGTGACTCAGAAGTTGGTTTTGTTTTAGTTACCAAGTATGAAACCTTTCTCAAGTATCAATTTGCCTTGGTATAGAGAGTTTATGCCTGGCAGTGATGACTAGAACACTTCCACCTCAGTACTACCTTCTCTAATTTGCTGTAAGCTCATTTTATGCTGTCTGTCTATGCCTCTTATCCCTTTCTCTCTTTGCCTTCGCTGTGAGCTTTGGCGATGTCCTGTAGTTATGGCACACGGTGAATGGCCATATGGGAGGACAGTGTGCCAATGTCCCTGTACCAGAATTTACATTGGATATGACGCATAAGCGACCGTCCATTCAGTCCACACTGCTTGCAAATCACTTTCACCATGCAAGTACTAATGATGTGAAAACAAAACCTCTTGTAATGCTCTGCATCAGGTTACATAATCATGATATTTTGCAGATTCTATCATAGATTAGGCTTTTAGACAGAGTCTACATTAGTGATGGAAAAATGTGAATAATACAGCAGAGTGGATTAAGCTGCATATTCATATCTTAGATTACAAAGAAGCACAGCAGTCAGAAAGATGTATTTACAGCCATGTAGGAACTTCTGAGCTTCTTATCTCCTTACAGATTTCACAACGAAGGTAAGAGGAAGACAATCAAAGCCGCATCTACCATCCATTTCCCTTGTAACTCACCCAGATGCTACTTTAAATATTTCACAGTACATTTTCTGCATTAATTACGGTATGGTTTATCCATTAATGACTGTAGTGGAATGTAGGTGTGGGCGTTATGGATAAAATGCTATATTTATATATAGATATGTCCTACATCATCAAGTCCTCAACATGTTACTGTCTTGGTTAATTTGCGCAATATGATGGATGGATGGATAAACAGATAAATAAATAAACAGACAGATAAATAGACACAGGTAATACAGAGAGTCTGCATCAACAACTATGTGATTATCATCTACAGACATAGGGTGTTCATGTCAAACCGGGACTTTTGATCGTGCAGGATAACAGAACACAGTTATGAGAGTAAAAACTCCCTTTATTTCTCTAAATAATCCCCGGCTTCACTGATGTACTTATCTCAGCATTTCACTAGGGCTTGGACACCATCAGGGTAGAAAGTTTCCTCAGTACACCGGAGCGATGATCAGACTGCCTGTATGGGTGTTGTGGCAATATTGTAGCTCCCACCTAGTTTCTGTAACGTGCAAGTGGTTGTGATCGTGTGAACAGTTCCCACAGATAGATGTGTCTCTTCAGCAAGTTGGCGACAAGTTATTTGTTGATTGCTGACTGCAGTGAGCTCCGAGGCACCTCGGCCGGGATCGTCATTCACGGTTCTTTAAAACATCTGCACCATTCGAACGTTTTACTACGGCTAAGAGTCTCATCTAAGATTTCACCCAAGGTCCCAGTTTGACTTGAACACCCTTTGTGTATTTGTTATTTTTTTCAAGTTCTTATGTATAGGCATTCACTAATTTGGATTTCCTTAATTTTAAGGGATGCTATACAAAGACATAACGACAGCCCTTGCCAGTCAAGGCATTGTTACTCGTCGCAGATGTTAAGGAGACTGTCGTTCAAAATCACCAACATGTGGGAAATACCTGTAGCCTATCTAGCGTTTGATGTGAAATATGCTTTGGTGTATTTTCCTCTTTCTCTGAGGCTCCTCTGGGTAAATGAAGCTCAAATATGTTTTTCTTTTCTGACTTAGAAGGTTTGAAAAACATTAATGCTTCATATTTTGATTGGGACTTTTTTAGTTTTAAAAGTAATTTGCTAGCATGCTGCAAAAAGCAGCACAAGTTGCAAAAACCAGCATCTTATCCTATTTCTCTGTTTAAAATATGTCAATATACTGTAGCTAAATTAAGTCTGAGATCAGGATTCTTATGATTCGTCGACCGATTTTGTAAGAAACAATTACACCTTTATTGTATCATTAAATATTAAATACAGTTAAATATTTGTGTATTGCCCAAATTCCAAGAAAAGCCACTATGCAACTGCTAGGTATAATAATATGATGACTAACCATCATCATAACCATTTGAAAATCCCCTATGCATTTCACTTGTATATGACTAAGCGCATACGTGCCTGTCACCAATATGAGGACCAATTTCATCATAATCTTATCACTGGAATCTAATACTGTGTTCATGACAGCGGTAGACTGACCTCGTCGTTTCCTGCATCTCTCTCCACCATCTGCGGCCTCATCCTCCCCTTCGTCCATGTCCTCAGAGCCGCTGCCCTCCGACCCAGAAATCTCTTCTCCTGAAAATAACAGACAGTCATGCCTCAAGTATTAATTACACTGACCCAAATAATAAATAAATTAATTGACACAATGTTTAGAATAATCACTTATAACTCTAATAAAATAGTTCAAAACCGTTGGTTATTCTAGTGTACCTTCCTCCAGTTTTTTCTTAAGCTCTTCAATCTCCTTTTGAAACTGCCGTAGGAGTGCATCTTTAGGGTCTTCGTTGATTCTCGCTTTATTCTTGATGTTCTTGGCACGATTAGCATAGCGCAAGGTGCTGATTGTTTCATCATAGTTGTAGTCTGCTGGTCCAATGTTCGCACACTAAAAAAAAAAGAAAAAAAAAGAAAATATTACAGTAGAACTTGAATAAAACTTTCCAAAATTTTCTATTTAATCATTTCCGCTCTGGAGTTATTCCTCGCTTTTTTGTCTGAAAAAGAAAGTGAAAAAAAAAAAAACTCTATAGGTCTACTTATTTAATTATCAAATTCAAATTTTATTTAATTATGTAAAAACATCACTGTGTCTGCAAGTACCATCATGGTTTTGGAGTTTCCGCCCAGAGAGTCCTGCAGCAGGCGTGTGAGTTTGGAATTCCTGTAGGGCACGTGTGTGCTCTTCCCGTCCACCAGAGCAGAGATCACATTCCCCAGAGTGGACAAGGACAAGTTGATCTTTGTGGCCTCTTTAAGACGCTGACCTGTGGCTCCTGTCTTACCCTGTCTCTCAGATCCCTGACCAACAAGAAACATCCATGTTTAATCAAAAAAAAATGTGTAAAGAAATAAAAACATTATGCTTGTTTTTAGGCTCGCTCTCCTCACCGCGAGGTCTACCAGGTGCAGCTTTCCCATGCGCACATGCTGGTTTCCATCAACGCCCTTCTCACTGCACTCGATGGTGATGGTGAAGATGGCGTGAGACCGGGAGCTGTGCTCATTCATATTGGTAGCACCGACAGACCCTGGAGGGGGCAAAATAAATAAATAAATAAATAAATAATAGCAGTTTTGTGTTTCAGCTAATTTCGGCGTGTGTGTGGAAATATTTATTAGAATGCCACTGACACTTTATTACTGTAAATGATTCCCAGAATTAAAATCTTTATGTTGTAAAATAATGTTTTTTACATTTTTATTTAAATCGATAACGCATGGATGTACAGTATATGCCGAAATATACAGTACTGGAATTAAAAGGTGCACAATATCACCTTGTTGTCATCTGTGAATTTATTTCTCCTGAAAGAAACTAACATACACAGTATTAGAGTGTTGATATAGCACGGAGTGCGTAATGTAAGTGTTTGAAGTGTGTGTGTGCAGCGCCTCGCCGTAGACACTCTTCATATCGTTCATGCAGATTCTCAACCCGGATTCCCAGAACAAAAGTTGCTGAAAAAGGAGATGATTTGCTGGTGTAATGCAGGAAAGCTTCTTGGCGGATCTTCACAGTCGAACACGCTCCTTTAACATTCTTCACAAGCAGGCATCAGGTGATGTAAGATCGGGGGAATGGGTCGAGTATGAGAAGGAATGCCACCTTTTTCAAACTCGGTCCACGTTCGCGACCGCTTCTGTATGAGCGGAAATAATACTACAATACTATGAATACGTTTTCCTCCGTCGAGAGACTCATTTCCAACAACAACTGCACCACACAACTTCCTTTTCACTTCTGGGAACACGCATGTCTGGGAGCTTTGCCGCCGCTGACAAACGCAAACGCGCGTCCGAGATGTTTCAGGTCTGTATATTTTGGCTAAACACACACATGAGGTAATGATAACTATTAAGCTCATTAAGGTTATATCATGAAAGCATTATACCTCATCCATTCGTGCGATTATTTAATCAGCCAAATCATGCAGCAGTACTGCAATGTACATCATGATGCAGATACAGTTCAGGAGCTTCAGATCATGTTCACATCAAATGTCAGAAGAGGGGGGGGAAAAAAAGTATAAATCAATCTCAG
Source organism: Clarias macrocephalus (assembly GCA_011419295.1). NCBI lineage: Eukaryota > Metazoa > Chordata > Actinopteri > Siluriformes > Clariidae > Clarias > Clarias macrocephalus. Next base: position 49,369 of record JAAGKR010003232.1, read on the forward strand.
AGACTATGATTGAGGTATGGTGGACAGGCAGGGTTGAGTCCCGATTACGAAATGCTCTACCCATGATGAACTGTTTAGTTCTGGTGAATGTTTCCCTACTGTAGCTTCAGACTTCTTCCTTCAGACAGGAAATAGTGTTGTATCCCTTCCACTACAAAGTTGCATGCATTTTGTTTATTGCACAAAATACTCTGGTACCAACTGACATGACCGAGTCTCTTGATCTGTATCTAAATGATCTACATTCATTACCCTGATGCAATAGGCCTGGGTGATTAGATATGGACAGGAGTGCAGTGATCTAAAACTATTTAGTAAGTGTGTAACCGTGAAGTTCAGATTCAACATCCAGGTATTGCTGCTACTTAAAATAAGTATATGCACAGAAACATGCAAACAGTAACACATGCTTACGGTTCTTGTGGCCCAGGGTCATAATTCGGTCCATATCGTCAGCATTGTTCACAACATAGCCAGACAGATCTTTAATGTAGACTCCCACGTCTGGCCTTTCTTTTACCTGTTTCGGGGATTTTCGAAAAACGTGCAACGGGTTATTGGAACTTATGAATACGCCCAATACATGAGGAAAAGCAGCAGTGAAATGAGAAGTTGATGAGATAAGGGCATGAGAAAGAAATTACTGACAGGTCCACATTTTTATCTAACCATCAAGTCAAAACCACAAGTTACTAATACTAATTCCGGGAAATTCATATCATCTGTCAAAATTTAAACAAACAATAAATAAAAAGCATTGCTTGCAACTGAATGTAGAGTTTTCTTTATTAAAATAACAAAAAAAAAAAAAAACCACCCTCATCAGTTTAATCACACAACAGGCTGCATGGTTCTTATGGTTTAATTAATTATTTTTAGTTAGACTCTTACACCACGAGGGGGGAGCAACATAAAACAGGGTGTGACAGTGTTAATTTAGTCAGCTATTTTCATTTTTAGTCTTAGAACCGGGATAAACGTCCCTGTTAGTTTTTTTATCATACTTAGTCAATCATATGCTATTTTTGTTTAGTCAAGTTTTAGTCAACTTAAAGACTGGACATTTTAGTCTAGTTTTAGTCAGAGGAAATGTCTCATTTTAGCAATAAGATTATTATTACTCAACTCTACAGTCAATCTAGTTCAGCCAAAACCATTTTTAAAGATTTTTTTTTCAATTATGTTAACATTTAAAATGTATCTATCTGATGTTTTCATCTAATTATATTTATGATTAATCATCACAACAACTGCTGCATGTCCATATTTATTTAACTACAAAACAATAAGAGCAGTATGGACATTACACCATTTTGAAATTTATTAACTTTTTTATTTATATACACACTTTTGTAGACTGTTGTAGCTCCTATGGCTCACACTCATTTGCTAACATATTAGCTTAATGTGTTCAGTAACGGTTTAACTATAAAATGAAATAAAATTCATCACAGCATAATTATGTTAACCTGTGGTAATATAATAACAGAAAGAGGCAGTAAAACTGGGTGATTATTATGATGTGCCTTGATGCGTCTTCAGGTTTGCGGTATTTTTTCCCAGCAAGTGTGCCCACGCTGTTACTCCTCCGATATTACTACACATCGGCTTTTTCTCTCTAATATTCTCAAATATCATCTCTTTTCTTTGGCCAGAGTAATACTGCTGTGATGACGAAGAGTTAAAGATGACTGAGCTGTAACATCCGTCACTGTGCGTGCACACTACTCCTGATTTATGCCATAATTTATGCCGCACATGCCATAATGAATGAACACTATTCGCTGCAATACGAACATTATTCATATTGCAGCGAATTGTAACGAAAATTATATGTTGACAAAAATAAAGACAGATGTTTTATTAGCTTTTTTTTTTAACCACATTTTATTCTTGTCTTTTTTCATCAACAATATTGCATGCTGATTTCGTCACTGTCGCTGTTCATTGACATCCGTGATATCTCGTCATCGGCTTGTCTTAGTCACAGGTAAAAAGGTCGTCAAGGAATATTTTTCAGCGTCATTATTTCCATTGAGAAAATTAACAGTAATACGAAATTAAAAACCCTCCAGTGCAAACGGTTTTAAACCAAAAATGTAAATGTACATCTTCTGCAAGGAAAAAAAAAATTGGGCAAGACTACACTTGCTTAGGTCCTTATAGTTATACTGCAAATTATTAAGTTGAAAACTTTCCTTAAAAAAAGAGAGAAAAGAGGACGAAAAAAAAAACTCTACATTACAGTATAATACTTTATTTTGCATTTCCATATTAAAAGTCAGGGTTATGCAGCAATAAAAAAGCAACACGTACATTAGTGAGTAGGCATGTTCTAGAAATTGAGAGATTTGCTAATTTATGTTTCTCACCTCCAATCTTTGCATCTGGTCCTTCCCCAGCAAGTCCCTCACTTCCTCATTGTAGATCTCCAAGTATGAAACTCGAACTAAAAACCTGCAGTTTTTAAAATAAGCAACATCTGGTAAGAAAAATATGCATTTCATCTAATGAAACCTGTATTAATATGGATTTTATTAGAACATAACAAAACAACATTCTGTAGAGATAAATTAAAAATCAACATTTTCAAAATATCTTTCTTGACCAACACAACACAAAAATTTAAACCAGCTTTCCGCTAGACTTCTACACAGCCGGCTGAATACATCTCTCTTTCCAGTTGGTGTAGAACTCAAAAATTTATGTAAAACAGAGTAATGTAGTGTCTCATGAGCTTCCAAACACATAATCAAGCTAATGCACAAACCACCAATGATAAAAAAAAATAATAATAATAAAGAATCTAATAAACATTGTGCACTGATGAAATGCTTACCTGGTGTCTCCCTCAGCTTTAGCAATGTGACCAAAAATGTGAGCAAAAGAATTGGGGATGATCCCTCTGAGCTCAGGAACGGCTCTCACTCCCTCCATGGTGAAGGTTTTCCCAGTGCCGGTTTGTCCGTAAGCAAATATGGTTCCTGTAAATAAATGAAAGACAAAGTGCAAATGACATCAGGCTTAGTCATCAAGCTAGATACGAGTAGATTTGTGCTCATTTAGAGTTTATGAAGGAAATTTGGTGTTCATGAAAACATCCCGAAAATCGTTCACTGTGTGTGCGTATTTACACATAATGTAAGAAGACTAACCGATATAAACCTAAAGCATTTTTAATGTTTAATGGTAACCATGTTATATACGTAAAATAAACTGTTGAGTTCAAATAGCTGTGCTTATTATCATCAATACTATAAGCTCATAGTGGCATAGAAAGTAATCAAAAGAACTATACATATGACAGAACTATACACGTGTATACTCTGACTGTTAATTGTAAGCAGGAGTTAATTGTTTTTTTAGGAGCCACTAATTGCAAACAAGCTGGATCAGGAATATGCTTTGCACATGACCAACATACTCTCACGAGTACGGGAAAAGAAAAAAAAAACATCACCAGAAAACACTTACACACAAATTTACTAAAAGACTGATTTATGAAACCTAATATAATAATGTGATTTTATACAACACTAGCCTTAGTACACGTTCTTGACAGTAAATAGTTTTTTAAAAAAAAAGGTTAAAGCAATTTAAAGTAATTTAATGTAATCAGTGATATTATTATTTCAGGTTGAAGCTCACGTACATGTCATACATTTCATAAAAAGTTGTACTTCTTTCTTCGTCAGACAAATACACTCCCTGTTTAAAGTAGATTATTAAATCCGGCACTTGACCGTTCATAACATCACATTTACTTAACATTTTTATTTGAGCGCACAACACTCTCAGTTTAGATATTTTATAAGCCCTCACCTCAGACTGCTGACGATATGTTTGCTGTAACGACCCGTGTTGTATCTTATAGTGACACTTCACGTTACTGTTTTAATTAGCACCACGGTTTCAGGAACATATGAGACAAACTGATTTGAAACTTCCCGCAAGAATAAACGTACATAGATCTGTCCATACATCTTCGACGATTCAGTTTTCAAAAGTTTCATATTAAATTTTTTTTAGAGTAAGTCATGCTGTGTCATGCGTTTGTTTGTGTTTTGTGAGGATGTCTTTGTAGATGCATTAGGGTCATTTCTGAGTCTTCCACATACTCCATGTATTTACGGTAAACTATCGTGTTGACCGGCGTGTATAGCCACACCCATTTCAAGGGCAAAAGCGCTGTATTATTAAAAAAAAAGCGATGCTGTTGCTGTGACGTACGGTAATCTGGCACAAAACTGCTCATAAATATCCTCCCTTCTAGTCAACATTTTGATTTCATTTCTAACAAAGAGTTAACATTATATACACTACAGACAATTCCAATGTCTGGATACTTTAAGAATTTAAAGTATGTATGTAATGTATGAAATGTAAAGATCTCACCAATGTACAGACAAAACCTCTCTTACTTATATAGATTAGGATCAACTAGTAAGCAAACATCAGGAGCAGTGCTGACCTTGTCTTTAAGTTCTTCCCCTAATATTGCACAAGCCATCATTTTTTTTCCAAATTATTGAATTTATTCAGTTTTTCAGACTTTTATAGAAAGCAACTAAAAGCAATGACTTGAGCTGAGTATGGCCTTATTCATCGGACCAAGAAGAAGAAAAATAAATAAAATTACTTAGTAATTAGCAGCTTTTCATGTTTTTTTTTCCCTAACCAAAAAGAACAGAGGCCTGCCTTCTTTTTCTTTCTATTGGCTCACAATCCTGAGAATTTACAAGTTGAAAATCAACAAGATAAAAATCAGTGTGAACAGGGGGTTTTGCCATCTCTAATGCTGGTGAGACTGCAAAAATTGCATACCGCTTTTATACTGTGTGTTGCACATTGCATTGCAGGCATCCGCAATACTACATGAGCAAGCAAGAAATATCGCCAGTGGGGAGGCAGACTTAGAAACAGTTCAGGGGAGCAGGTTCGATGGTTGGTTTGGAGCTGGAAGAGGCAGAGAGGAGGACATCAAACAAAGTGCTGCCCATCATGTCCAATCCCGACCACCCACTGCACACAGTTTTCTGCAAACAGGTGTGTGTGTTCAGTGGAAGACTTCTGACAGACTCTGCAAATCCTTAGTCCCCAGAGCCATTCTGCTTTTTATCACCTCTCTACCGGTGCATGGGCGTGCAGACTGGGAGTTCTAGACCTAAGGCTCTTCTGTTATAGACATCACAGTGCTGCCTGCGTAACTCTCTCGTCTGTTAGCTTCATGGTCTGCTCAATCACTCTCGGTATTACATACTATGCCATTAAGCATAGACTCAGTCAGTGTCACGTTCACTTGCAATGTTATCACTTTATCATAAATTCAACTGCACATCGAGGTTGTACTGCATTTCACTCATTATTATTCATTTATGCCTTTTTATTATTATTAGTTGTGACTTATAGGCTGCATTTATTTTCTTTTTATACATCTTTCTGTTCATTGCACTAGTAACTTCTGGTGAGTTCTCACATTAGCCTGTGTCTACTGACTACATATAGTGAGGGCAAGTTTGAATCATTTTAGTTCATTTCGTTCTTTTTCAGCTCACCTCACATATCTTCTGGTCTGAATCGTTCGTTCTTTTGCTTCTGGAACAAATTATGCTCGCAATCCAAGGTTTAACTGTAGACGATATTCAGTGTGCAATCAGATCTACCATCCGGTCCCTGTGTCTCTATTGATGCTGGATGTCTGGGATTTCCTACAGGATCAATAAAATACATGTACAAGAGAAGACACTTAAGCCAGCCTCTCCTAGCCGTTTCCCATGCAGAGATTTCACAGTAAACACGAAATTCAATCTGTCTGAATTTGTATAAAAGTTGGGAAACTCTCTGGCCTAAACATTCTACGGCCTTTATTAAGTTTTTCCTTCCCGCCGTCATCCTCGGCTTGTCCATCGGGGACACACTGATGATTTTGATGTATACAAATTCCCTCACACATTTCATACATATTTCCATAATTTTCTTTTGATTCTGTAAAGATTCTTTGCAACAGTGACTATTGTTAAAAGCACTATATATAAATAAAACTAAATCATGAAATAATAAGCGTAAGCATCCCTAGAAGCCTACAATATAAAGACGTGCGTGATATGTGATATAATAAATGATATAGTTGACGAGTGTGTGCAATGTAACATGCTGCGTAAATGTTTGAGCTCGGAAGCGACAACACAGAGCTCTATGGACTTTATTGATGACTCTCCTCGCCTCACCCTCGGCTTGTTCATCAGGGACACTCTGATCATTTTGATTTATAAATATTTGCTCACACATTTCAAAATAATTTCCCTAATTGTCTTTTAATTCTGTAAAGCTAATTTGCGACAGTGACCATTGTAAAAACCGCTATATAAATACAACTGAATTGCATGTTACAGTTAATCCTGATTAAACTGTTACTGATTTCTAATTAAACAGGAAGCATTCCATGAGCAATCATGGTATCACCAATAAACTTGATGGATGCATGCCCACGTCCAAATAATATGTCACAATTGCCTGGGAATAACCCAGGAAAGGTGAAACTAACAGAAAACTAAGTAAAAAAGGAAGACAAACTATTTTATGATACCTAGCCAATGTCTGTAGACAAAAAGCAAGTAAAGCAATATATATATTAAAAGTGATACAGAATTCTTTTGTGCATGTTCCTTTTAAAAACTAGCCACACTTACTTGTAAATCTTTATCATGTTTCACCATAAAATGAGAAATGTTTAGGGGAAAGTGTACTGATTGACCACTCTGACTATTAGAAAAGTGGTGGTTTATTACTAAACAAATCTGTGAAACTGTAACAGTGCGGAAAACTAAACAAGAATGCTGCATGCTCTTGCTCTTTTCTCGTCTACGACAGGAATAGCCTACAATAAACCACGTGTGCATTATGTGATATTATATGATTGACCCGTTTCTGTAACATGCGGTGTACTACATGACATAAGCGCGATATATGAATAAAAATGAACTGGCATTCTCAAGCCACAAACCAGGGATCAAAAGACAGCCACAAGTGTAAACGTGTGTCTCTTTGTCCACAAGTGTGACTTTGCATAGTGTTAATATACGTCTATATACACAAAAAAAAAACACTCTTAAATGACTTCTCATAAGCATGACATTACTATTGTCCATACTTAGCCAGTAAACATTCTGGTGCAGCATTATTAAGTTCTACATAAATATATTCTGTTACATTTTTTAAAAAATTATATTATTATTTTGAACGTGTATGAGAGTGACATCCTTAATGTAATGATGAACATGTGTAAGTAATGCAGTAATGTCCAGTGGCACGGTGTCTTATGTGCAGGAAAGGTCGGACCATTAAAGCATAGTTAGTGACTAGTCCTCAGACACTGACACTGTATATATCTCCAAGATGAGAAGCTTGATTTAATCATGAAGATATCTATGTAGCGCATCCACATAAAGGGCTTTTTATAGGGGGAAATATGTAATAAGCTCTTTAAAAGCAGCTGTGCCCCATAAAGGTGTCCTGATGGTTTTTATTTGCCCCATAAACTGGGTTTGGTTCTTGATCATACTCTCGCAAGACTGCAATTGCATATATACAGCACTATACAGCATTGCAACCAGGTTAATAGAATAGCGCAAGAAGGCGTTTACGTTCACACCATCATCGTGGGCCATCAGTGTTTGTCACGGACCCATCACGGATTGGGAAGGGTTCTGCCATAAAGCAGGCGGCAGTTTCGAAAGGCTTCTACTGTATGTATGCATCTATGGATATATCTATCCCAAAAATGTGTTATTTGTGACCCTGTCTGTAAAAACCAAGCTAAAATAATGTGTGAAATTATTTTATGTAGAAAACAGTAATTCACCAATATATAATAAATAAATAAATAAATAAAACTAAAATAAATAAAAATTAAGGTGGATTTTCACAGACAGGGTTATATATTTTTTATTCATCAATGCAACTTTTTCAATTTAATTTACGTAGCGCTATTTTAATAACAACAAATAACAACAGAGCTTCACGGAAATCTGGAAATATATTTCAGTGTAGATCTGTAAAAAGTCACATGGCAACATTGGCGAAATAAAAATCCCTGAAACTATACTGGACAGCTTGAGAGAAATTTCATTCAAATGAGCAACCATCCTCTTCTGGGTGATATCAGATACAGTGCGATTATGAGTCATGACATATGCTATAAAGTCAAATTAATATATGTCAATTTAGCTTCAACACCGAGAAATGCTTAAACTTAGTTCCTTTTATTACTTACGCTATAACCCTTCTATAGTGTAACGGTTTTACGCTTCTGCTTCTCCTTTTTCTCATTCTTGTAGTTAAAAAAAAAAAAACGTGTGTCATCCTTTTTATTAATAAACTACAGAGCTCTGAAGAATTTCCCTAAATCAGAAAGATAAAAAAAGCAATGTAACTTGTTTTAAATGCAATCTTTATCTTTATTTCAAAATAGAGTGACTGGTGACTCCTTTAATTTACGATAAATGTATACCTTACAATAATTGATAAGAATTTTGAAACGGCCCACCATACTAGTCCTGCCGAATGAGGCGCTATAGAAACAATATATCAGGTATAAATTAAAATATATTAACATAGAAATAATATATATAAGACAGCTTGAATTTTATGGAAAATGAATCACGTCATGACCCATAAGAGGAGCTAGGTTTACAATACAATCCGATTGAAAGCTTTCCGATGACAGATTCCATCTTTACTGTTTACATGGATGCTGATCTGATAAAGATGCCTCTAAAGGTGCATAAAAGTGCATCTAAATTCTCAAAGCATTTAATCTATACATATAATAAAACTGTTATTATGGAGATATGAAGATATTTGCGAGAAAAAAAATTATTGGGGGGGGGGGTGGCGTAAGTTGGAATTTCTGTCCATCTGTTTGTGCGTGCTTTACATAAACATTACTGAACAAATTTTATTGGAGTATGGGGTAACAGGTGTATTGGGCCAAGCTTGATATAAAATATAGGCTTTGTTTCATGGCAATCGGCCCACGGGAAGAGAAGACATGCTACTTTGAATTTTAACTAGGGAACACCTTTGTATCAGTAAAAAACATTTTACAAAAATCATTAGTTCATCTCAAATTTCAACAAATGGCAAGTAACGCACATATGAGTGTGCAATTCAATTCCACGCGAACAAAGTCGCAGGCACATCTAGTCAGAATATTACGTTTTTGACATGTGCAAAGTGATTCTGTTGGCTGAAACTCGAAAGAAGATAATCTGAGGTTAAGTTAGGCTTCTCTTCTTTGCTGATAAAATCCACCCTCTGTTTTATGATCTGTTACAAAAATTCAGTCTCATCCATGACATGGTTAGATGCTTTACTACATGCGAAGCGGTGAGCCAATCAGTGCCCTTTCTCAACCAGAAACCTGGTGGATAAAAGTAAAGAAAAATGTTGGAGAGAGTTGTTCTCACTGAGTTTTCAGAAGATCAGGAATGACAGCAAAATTTCAATCCCAGGAACTGGCCAAGTCACCTAATGCTACCCTGATGAGGGGAAAACATGCACAGAAAGAATATATTCATATTCAAATGATCGGTGAAAGTGATGACATGAGTAATATTTGAGTATTAAACAGTATTTACATGAGGTGTGGTGAATTTTTAAGGGTGCTCTAATCGGCATGTTACGATTGATTGATGCTAATAAACTTAAGATACAAACACCACCACCACCAGATAAATATTTACTGCTGTGTCGTGCGTGTTATTGCTAAAAAGCTAAATAATTTTACTGACTTGATAAAATTATAATTGTAATGTACATAACAGTTATCTCAGACTGAGTAACCTGACTGGATGATGGATGAGAGGCAATAGTGATACCAGACAGTAACGGCACTGGGATGTTTAACTATATGCATTACTTCACGTCCCAGGTGTCCCACGAGAGCAGCTGCGTGCCAAAATTCACATTCAAAACCAGACACAGAAACACTATCAGCAGGATAACACATGTGTTAACAAACGCATCTGAACCGTCTGTGTTCCTTTATTCATGCCCTCAAAAGATGCACCAAATCCTTCTCCAATCCCTGATCAAGGGCATTACTTGGTGTGTGGAACAATGAATTGTACAGTCGTGGCCAAAAGTTTTGAGAATTACATAAATATTGGAAATTGGAAAAGTTGCTGCTTATGTTTTTATAATAGCAAATTGCATATAATCCAGAATGTTATGAAGAGTGATCAGATGAATTGCATAGTTGTTCTTTGCCATGAAAATTAACTTAATCCCGAAAATCCACTGCATTTCATTGCTGTCATTAAAGGACCTGCTTAGATCATTTCAGTAATCGCCTTGTTAACTCAGGTGAGAATGTTGACGAGCACAAGGCTGGAGATCATTATGTCAGGCTGATTGGGTTAGAATGGCAGACTTGACATGTTAAAAGGAGGGTGATGCTTGAAATCATTGTTCTTTCATTGTTAAACATGGTGACCTGCAAAGAAACGCGTGCAGCCATCACTGCGTTGCATAAAAATGCCTTCACAGGCAAGGATATTTTGGCTACTAAGATTGTACCTAAATCAACAATTTATAGGATCATTAAGAACTTCAAGGAAAGAGGTTCAATTCTTGTTAAGAAGGCTTCAGGGCATCCAAGAAAGTCCAGCAAGCGCCAGGATTGTCTCCTAAAGAGGATTCAGCTGCGGGATCAGAGTGCCACCAGTGCAGAGCTGCTCAGGAATGGCAGCAGGCAGGTGTGAGCGCATCTGCACGCACAGTGAGGCGAATACTTTTGGAAGATGGCCTGCTGTCAAGAAGGGCAGCAAAGAAGCAACTTCTCTCTAAAGAAACCATCAGGGACAGATTGATCTTCTGCAAAAAGTATGGTGAATGGACTGCTGAGGACTGGAGCAAAGTCATATTCTCGGATGAAGCCTCTTTCCGATTGCTTGGGACATCTGGAAAAAGGCTTGTCCGGAGAAGAAAAGGTAAGCGCTACCATCAGTCCTGTGTCATGCCAACAGTAAAGCATCCTGAGACCATTCATGTGTGGGGTTGCTTCTCATCCAAGGGAGTGGGCTCACTCACAATTTTGGCCAAAAACACAGCCATGAATAAAGAATGGTACCAAAACACCCTCCAACAGCAGCTTCTTCCAACAATCCAACAACAGTTTGGTGAAGAACAATGCATTTTCCAGCACGATGGAGCACCGTGCCATAAGGAAAAAGTGGCTCGGGGACCAAAACGTTGGAATTTTGGGTCCATGGCCTGGAAACTCCCCAGATCTTAATCTCATTGAGAACTTGTGGCCAATCCTCAAGAGGCGGTAGACAAACAAAAACCCACTAATTCTGACCAACTCCAAGAAGTGATTATGAAAGAATGGGTTGCTATCAGTAAAGATTTGGCCCAGAAATTGATTGAGAGCAGCCCAATCGAATTGCAGAGGTCCTGAAAAAGAAGGTCCAACACTGCAAATACTGACTCTTTGCATAAATGTCATGTAATTGTCGAGTTTGAAACGTATGAAGTGCTTGTAATTATATTTCAGTACATCACAGAAACAACTGAAACAAAGATCTAAAAGCAGTTTAGCAGGAAACTTTGTGAAAACTAATATTTGTGTCATTCTCAAAACTTTTGGCCACAACTGTACATTGGGATTTAACCCCCGAACCCAGATGTTGATGTAGATGATATTCTAAAGTATCGGAGTAAGTGGAAAATAAAGAGAAACTTACAAGAATTACAGGACCTTCTTGTTTATTCTCCGTACCAGTAAGACTTTAAAACGGACTTTCACCCGTTACAGTATGTACCAGCGTCACAACTTACGGTTAGTTAATTCCACCAGACACAGAAGGGTGTGTGTTGCTAGATCAAAATAACTGGTAAAATAAAAAAAAACAAATGGTAATAAAATGGTACTGTTGGTAATAAATGGTGTTTGAAGCTGTGAAGCAGTCTTAGGCACGAGGGCACTTCACAGCCACAAATACCATTTATGTATATACATTACAACAGCACTCCCTTGCGTCTGATTTCCTGCGTTACTTTTCTGCTGTCCTTGCAGGAAGGTTGCAGTCGTTGCACTGTCTCGGTTACCATTAGCTGAGTGAGTGATGAATGAAATGATGAGAGGTCTTGTGCTCTCTCTCTCTCTCTCTCTGAGCCCTCAGGCTTAATCGTCAAACGCCAGATGAACCAGATGAAGTTCATCCTGTTGAAAGCTTTTTTTTTTCTTCCTCCAGAAGAGATTTCCTTAGCATACACCTTGAAATTTTTTTTATTTACTGTCTTTCTGGTTGAAGGGGACGTCATTTTGGGTATGCGCCCCAGAAAGTCTCCCGTATCTTGCATCATTTTTAAGGAGGTCGCTGATCAATTTGTTTACATGGAATATCAGCCAATAATGATTTTTATTCTGATTTCACTACTATTCGGATTACTAGTGGAATACTGGTGTCCATGTAAATGCACCTTCCTTCTTCTTGTTTCTTGTTTTACGGTGGTTGGCATTGAGGAAGAATTACCACCACCTACAGTACAGATATCATTCTCCCTCATCTCCCTGGCCTTTTAAAGCCAATTTTCCACTGCAGTCTTTTTTAAAAAGCCATTAAATTCTTCCTTCCCTGATCAGTGACTCCCCATTCTAACAGACCTTTACTATTGCCTTCTATTCTCTGTAGTTCTTGGATTAGTGACATCATGTCCAGCCTCTCATACATATATTTCCATCATGAGAGCAGTACATGAAATTAACTAATTGACCAATTTAAAGTCTATTGGAATTGGGAGTCACTGATCAGGGAAAAATGGCGAGATCTATAGGTGGTGTTGATGCAACTTACAGGATTTCAACCTAAGGTGCAGAGCAGTACTATACAGTATAGAGAGGTGCCGGTTAAAAACAGACGAAAAGTTCAGGACAAAAAGCAAGACAAGACAAGACAAGATCAGGGAAGGAAGCATTTAACATTTTTAAATAACATTTTTTTTCTGGAACGAAAAATCGGTTTGAAGAGGCCAGGAGGACAAGAGAGAGCGAGACCTACAGTTGGCGGTGCTGCAACCTACTGAATACAGACCGCCGTTAAACAACAAGGAAAAAGAAAAAGAAGAAGAAGAGTTACATGCTCAACGGTCTCATGGCATTCCTCACAGAGACCCATTGGGTGCTACCTACCATAGGTAGAGTGCTATTAAGGTTGTGGTGTCTAATTATTAGTCTGCTAATTAGTACAGTAAGTCTGCAATATACAAGAGCTCGTTCCATAAGTCCAATAAACGTTGTCTAGGAACTAGAATATTAACAGAATTGCCTATACACCGTATAAAACGATTTGTTCTCGTTCTTTAGAATCGTGTTGATGGTTAAACGCTTCATGGTAAATAACAAGCAGTGTCTACCATCTTTTCACCTCGCTCCATTCTCTCATTTTTATTAAAAAACATTTTTGTCTCTTTGTTCCCAGACCTCCTGGGATGCACGTTGCACGCATGTGAGGGTGTTCATGTTATTGAACATTCACAAATGCATGTTTGTAGCTTGGATGTATGTAGGGGAAATTCTGTACTTCCCTCCCCCCCACCCCCCCCCCCCCCCCATTATCATGTCTAATTTGTCCAGTATTAAATGAAAATGTCTCTTTTGTGTTCATTATTCCACTTCTGTTTCCATTGTGGCAGAGTGGTTAGCACTGTCGACTTGCTATGAATGATTTTTCAGCGTCATTCATTCCGCTTTGCAGTTTCCGGGTTACATTTCTTCACCGAGTCTATGAAGCGCCATCGTAGGTGCTGAAATATTTCCAAAGATATAATTTATCATAATAGGGAATGGGGTCGGACTTAGCACACTCCCCTGGGGAGTCCCAGTTTCGACCTCACGTCAGACTGATACCTCCGAGACGATTTTCACCTGAATATTTGTTCCGTCTAAAACGTCTCTAACTCAATTAAACTCAAATCTTCCCTCAAATCTACCAGCATGCGCATTTTGATTAACAGTCCCTTTTTACACAATATAATCCTAAGCTTTTTACACCTAAATGCTAAAAAAAAAATCAATAACAACAATGACATCACCAGCCTTTCACGTAAGGGATGCACGTAACGACCACTGTTGTATGACGTCACCTACCGTTATATCCCTCTAACACGGAATCGATAATGGGCCTGGCTGTTAAATTGTACACGTCCAGCTGTTTGCTGTCGGGACTGAACACCGTGTCGAAGGTGAAGGTTTTCGGTAGCTCATGGGGCGTCTCGAGTTTGTTCACGGTGATGGTTCCTCGGATTTCGTCCACAGCCACAGACTGTTTGTAGCCCATCATCTTCTCTTTCTGGTTCAGGGGTCGGCATCGCACCACCACCTTCACGTTGTCGCTCACCTCTGACTTTTCTGGTTTATCAAGCTTGTTGCTCTGCGAGAAAAACGCCATAAAGATGACTGCATGACCAAATCACAAATTAAATAAATCAGAATAAACAGGACGCTTTGCTGTATTGTATTCGGTCGCTAAGCCAGCTAGCGGATATCACACTTAGCTGTTTGTTAGCTATTTATGACTCTATTATTTAACAGTATATTAGATCATTTATTTTTACGCGTAGTGAATGGCTATATTTCTTAAATTCAACTGAAGCTGCCGGCAAGCTTTGCTATCTCTGCTAACCTAGCTTAGCTCAAGTTAGTTGTCTAGACAACCATCGGTATTTTGCTAACGGTGTTAGCTGGCTAACTGGCTAGCTAGCTATTTTTATAGAAGTAACGGCACTACCAACCCACATACCAAAAATAAATAACTAAATATAGCTATTTAAAAAAATATATTATTAGTAAATGATACGTAGATATGCTAAGAGTATGATATTTATCGGTGTATTTAGCACAGAAGCTATCAGGCTAAAGTGAATAGGCAAACGGATGGAGAAGGGAGGAACCTCAGGCAAGAGAAACGCAACGCTAAAAACAATAACACTCGCTTACCGGCATTTTTGAATCGTCAGGATGTTGTTAATTAAGCAAGAAAAAACAAGTGGTGATCCTGTCAGGTGAATAATATTAATAATTCCGAGGTTATTTCAGATCCATTCTCAGATGCACAGACTGGAGGATTTTACCACCGGGATACACTGAGTCTGCGCAGTGACGAGCTCGCGCATGCACGCCCGCGCACACGCACTGTATAATACTGTATCTGTCTGTACACAGGAACACATAGCAAGATGCTAATTTAAGTTTAATTTAAAAAAAATGTATTACTTAATTATTTATCAATGTTCTCTATGTAACATGCTGGTCAAGCGTTTGTGGACACCTGAGCACCACACCCATATGTGATTATATACCTATAGCACACACTTTGTATTTTCCCTTCATTTGAACTAGGAGACACAAACCTAAGTGAAGCAGGGAGAGGCAGTGATTGCTGAAATGGGTTAAAGCTGATCAGAAGCTCAGGGGTTCAAGCCCCACCGCCACCAGGTTGTGCCACTGTTGAGCCCTTGAGCAAGGCCTTTAACCCTATCTGTTCCAGGGGTTTTGTATTCTGGCTGACTCTGTGCTCTGACCCCAACTTCCTAACTGCGAAAAAGTAATTTCACTGTCCTATAAGGACCATATGACAAATAATTCAATCACAGAAAACTTAAGCATCAATGTTCCAGCTGATGGTTGACGTTTGAACTTTTTCTCAGTCGGCGATTGAGGATGTTTTCTGTTTCATTCTCTGGCGTTTCCTCTCAGGCTCGTAGTGATGGATCCACGTCGCATCGCTAGTAATGATTCTCTTTAAGAAACTCTCACCTTCCTTAGAGTATCGCTGTAAATTTTGTTTGCAGATATCTAAACACTAGAGTTTTTTTTTTTTTTTTTTTGCAGTGTTCACTGAATGTTCACTGAAGACTCCTTTGCTTATAAGCGGAACCCGACATGGACTGCTACTGTTGGAAAACATCTACATCAAGGGTTGGCAATGTTGTGTTTGCTGCTATGCTTTTCTGCTCTCCATGGTTGTAAAGATAAGTTCTTTGAGTTACTATTGACTTTCTGTCAGCTAAAACCAGCCTAACCGTATCCCTCTGACGTCTCTCATGATCAGGCATTTCAGCCCACAGGACTGTCGTTCACTGGATTCATTTCACACCATTCTGTGTAACTGCTAGAGACTGTTATGTGTTTAAAAAAAAGAAATCCCAGATCACACCAACAACCATAAAAGTAGTACGCTGATCTCTGATGGCTTGTGACTACAGTTGCTTAATACTTCATTACTTACAGTTTTGTATCCAAGTTGCCAATAATGGAAGTGGACACCATGTTAGCTTAAATACTTACCATGGTATACTGAACTTCCAGTATGACTGCAGATCAATCCTGCTATCCAATATCACACAAATGAGGATGGGTTCCCTGTTGAGTCTGGTTATTTTCAAGGATTCTTCCTATTGCCATCTCGGGAAGTTTTTCCTTGCCACTGTCACCCTCGACTTGCTCATCAGTGATAATCTGATCGTCATAATTCATACATATTTCCTCGCATTAAAAAAAATAATTTCACTGTTAAAAGCGCTATATCGATAAAACTGAACTGAAAAGTCATTACGGTCTGATCCCCCATTCTGATACGTGACATTAGCTGAGGCTCTTGCGTGACTGTTGTACCATTGCCACACTGTTGGCTGATATGATTTGGTTAATTCATGATTGAGCAAGGTGTTGTTATTAATGTGTCTAAAGAGTATGGATGTTGATTAAACACAAAACTAGCCTTTTGACAAATTTTCTAGATTTTTCAGAAAGGTCCCTAAGTATTAATAAGTTTTATAGATTATTTATTGCAGTGTGTAGCTGGCTGTCCTGCAGTGTCCCATGTTACAGCAGTACTG
Source organism: Clarias macrocephalus (assembly GCA_011419295.1). Taxonomy (NCBI): domain Eukaryota; kingdom Metazoa; phylum Chordata; class Actinopteri; order Siluriformes; family Clariidae; genus Clarias; species Clarias macrocephalus. Next base: position 66,271 of record JAAGKR010003232.1, read on the forward strand.
TAGTATCTCTTAATGTACATACCGAACCAGTCACAAGTTTGGATATATTTCTCTACATTTATAAACAATACAGGAGATTTCAAAACATATGGCATTAGGTAATTAACAAGTTGTTATTTTAAGACAAGATGATCAGCTGTTCTGGATTAGTTTTCTGCAAGAACAGTATTGTCAAGTGCATTTGTAAAACCCATCAAGCACCACAATGAAACTGGCTCTTATCAAGATCTTCCCAGGAAAACAAGACCAAGACTTACATCTGCTGCAGAGGAGACGTTCATTTAGAGTTACCAGTTACCTCAAAAATCACCAATTAACAAACAGCACCTCGGATTAGAGCCGTTATGACGCCTTCACTTTACAGAGCAGCAGACACGTCTCAATATCAACTGTTCAGATGAGATTATTGCATATTTTGGACGCCGTCAGCATTGTGTTACAGTGTAGAAAGAAATAAAAATCAGAAAATACCATGGAGTTAGAAGGTTTGTTCAGATTTTTGGACTGATAGAGTAGCTTTAAATGTTATTAATATGCATCACACATCATTAACAGGAACTCTATCGAAGCAAAAAGAACAAAAAAGTCAAACCACACTGTTTTATCACAGTTCATTTATTTCTGGACTACAAAAATAAACTAGAAGGGGTTGATGTCAATTAAACTGTGCCTTTTTCACAGGTTCTAAAGTGTTATACTGACAAAAGTATACCACATGTACTGCATTTAAACAACAGGATCTTGTGCTCCGAGACGACCCATTCAAAACGGTGTCTCAAATCATATAGACATACGCAAGTCTTGATTTGAAAAATTATTATGGTTGCCATTCCTCTGGTTCTAATGAACCAGAGGATTTAATTTGCATTTTAATTAACATCAAAGCAGTAAAGTTAGAGTACTGTATAAAGTGCAAGGTTAGATAGAAATCCAGGTTGCCAGATAGGGCTGTGTCCAATCCAATCCACAGGAACGATAAGAATGTGCAAGCCGGAATTTTTTCAGAAGATCCTGAAAGTTTAGGTGTTAAATATTAACTACAACCTTATTTAAAAAAAAAAAAACATCTGTCAGCACAAGGCTCTTGGGTTTAACAGCAATGGGTTTAGAAATATGTTTTTTAGAATTCAGTTGCGGTGTACCAGTTTCAGAAAAGGCAAAGCGAACAGTATGTAGCCCCCTCCACTTCCCCCCAAAACAAACAAACAAACAAACAAACAACAGACATTCCCTATACCCCTCCATCCTTTTTAAATTGTTAATAATAGTTTTTAACAGTGTAGTGTTGACACCTAAAAAATGTGAATAAATTAAGTGTTGTAAAAACAAACGGGTGTGAGGTACAACAGACATTGGGTAGAATCAGAATGGCTACCAATGACAACAGGACAGCAGGTTTCATGTTTCTGTTTTAAAACGTGTAACTGTAAGTGCAACTGTACAAACACAAATGATGGATGGGGATGATGATCAGGTAGCAACTCGCCACATTTACCACGTAGTGCATTCTGAAGTGCAAACCTTTCGTGTACAAACCAACGGAAGTCTTGCGGACTAGTAGGTTCTCCATTATATACAAGGTCATGGTACGTGATCTGGCACACAGCTCAGCCGTGTTAAACTCGAACCCTTCTTGACCATCACCGTGTAGAAATGTGCGTAATCAAATGATGAGTTCAATCGGGCGTAAGGAGACTAAACTCTTCTGTGCTCTTGGCCTTCAGGACAGGAGTCTATAACAGCCGCCCTTGTATTAAGAAAATCCCAATGTGCATTTAACCTTCATAAGCCCGAGTAAAGGCAGTGGTACGGTATGTCCCAGAAGTGACAAATGACACACGGCTAATTTAAGGAGGATCCGGGATATGTGTGCTTGTGATAAGATGAGGCATGCCATACACCGAAACGCACAAACAGATAAAGAGCATATTGCTTTTCATACGCAGATGACATGTTCTATATGGTTCCAAAAGCAACACTGAGGATGTTCTATCTGATAGCAGAACACGCACGCACACACACACACAACACACACAAAAAACACAAACTCAGCCGACTTTGTCCAATATGTCCAGAATACTGCATTGGAAGATGCCGGTCACTCCAGTTTTTTCCTGTTTCACCAGGACCCTCCCATCTGACCGAGGCTTTTGGACCAGCACCAGCTCTCCCTCCAGCAGGTTTAGCTCTGCATCAGTCTTTGCACTGTATCCCTTTAGCACCCTGTGTCTAAAACAACAGATGTTGAATGTATATTATCAACATCCTCAATCCAAATGTGTTAGAAATGTCTTGCTCATTAAAAACCTACATCATTTCCAACAACTTTAAACTTCTCAGAACGATAAATATTGGATAGATGTGATTTCCTTGCTGTATGTGTATGAAAATCAGTTACCACTAGAACTGCCGTTTCAGCAAGTGGAACTTAATGTATTAGGAAATGGATTAAGTATACAAATGTGTTCAAATTCCTATTAATTTTTCACTGGGCCAAAACACGATATTGGTGCTAAAAACTTCAATGATACATTCAATGATCTTAATCGTCATTCAGATGAAACTTGGTCAGTTTACATTTCACATGAAAAAAACGTAAACCTGAAAAAAAAAAGTGTATAGTTCTAAAAACTGCTCAATTGTTACGATATTGCAACATGAATATGACATGGTTACGGACACTACGGAAAAAATCCTTAATTTTTATAGGTCACATGCTCCTAGAAGCTTACATCAATTTTAGCATCATTAATCATAAAGAAATGTGAATAATTTGCGAGAAAGTATAACGCTAAAAAAATGGCCATTTTTGGGGCACATATAATATCATCTCTCCAAAACGGCTGAAGTTAGCAACTTGAAATTTTTGGGGAAGCGAGATTGAGTGGTCACTTTAGAAGTAGCTTTTTTGGCACACACATTTTCTGTATTACATGTATAAAATCAGCACCATTACGGTGTGTGTTACAAGTTATATTAATGATGAGCGTTGTTTTAAGTCATCTCTCCTCACATGTGAATAAAAATATATATTAATGACTTTAATTAACTTTAGGAACATGACTAATAAATTGACTCGATCCAGAAGCCTATGTCTCATCTGTTATTTTACTCCAGCATTAAAAAAAAAAAAAAAAAACTTCTTATTGAGCATATGTTTAAAATTGCTGTGAAAATTTCATGAGCAATTTTGTCTAACATTGTTATACTTCTAAGTAAAAAAAAAAAAAGTTTTTTCAGTGAATTGTTGGAGAATTACACTCCACCTTTACTTAAAAACGTCACACATTAATGGTGAATATGCTTTTCCATTTATTCTCATTACCGCCTGCTGGATTAAATAATAATAATAGAGACTAATATGTTTCTTCCAAGACAGCACAAATACGTCTTGCACTCACCTGACGGGACTAGACTGGCTGTTGCTTGTGTACAGTTTTCCACTTAAAGCCAGACTATCTGCACTGGCATTATTCTGACCAGGACCTTTTCTTTGCATGATAGTTTTTAGGTCTTTAAAGACTGAGGTACTTCCATCTCGACCTATGATGGCTGACGGGTTCCAGTGCTCCAGAGCTGCGGAAGCGCTCTGAGAGTTACTCATGACCTGCGTTGCGGAGGACACGGACGACAGCCTCGCTGCTGATGAGGGGACGTCTTCAGTCAAGAACCTCACTGTCTTTACAGGCTTAAAAACAAACCAAGAAAAAAAAAACAATCCAGGATCAGATCATGAAAAGAATAACACAACAACCTCGAAAACATTTCAGTTTTTTTTTTTAAACTCATTTTCAGTTTTTTTATTTCTTGCCAATTTCTAGACTTTCTAGACTAGCTAGCTATTCCCTATCATTTTCCGCTCTTGAACTCTGAGACAAAGTACTGTGTGGAATTAGACGTAACGACAGGGTGAATGTGATTCGGTTGTACAAAACATGGAAAATATTTTACCTAAGTTAATTAAACGATGATTTCCATCAGACTACTCTGACTAATAACTGTTGTTATGGCACAAACAACTCAATTAACTAGAAAAGAACTAATACAGATTTAGATTTAAAATTTTGTACCAATTCAATTCAAATTTTATTTCCCATACCCAGCCAGAAAATGTGAGTTTACTTTATTAGTTTCTTTTTTACTAATGAAAAACAAATAACAACCGTAACAATTAAACCATACCACACAAGCTCCAGCGACTATGTGAGCGCAATTTTGATTTTATATAACAGTTCTATAAACAAACATGAAATGAATTACGAGTACATGATGAAATGTTCTGTTTATTTTTTCTCCCCTAGTGAACACAGATTATGAAGCAGTGGGCATCAGTATAGAAAGCGTTAAAATTGGGCGGCACGGTGGCGTAGTGGTTAGCACTGTCGCCTTGCACCTCCAGGGTCCGGGTTCGATTCCCGTCTCTGTGTGCATGGAGTTTGCATGTTCTCCCCGTGCTCGGTGGATTTCCTCCGGGTTCTCCGGCTTCCTCCCACAGTCCAAAGACATGTAGGTTAGGTTCATTGGCATTCCCCAATTGGCTGTAGTATGTGTGTCTGTGCCCTGCGATGGATTGGCACCCTGTCCAGGGTGTACCCCGCCTTGTGCCCTAAGTCTCCTGGGATAGGCCCCAGGCCCCTGTGACCCTGAATACAGGATTAAGCGGTATAGATGATGAGTGAGTGAGTGAGTGCATGTTAAAATTGGTTTCCCTTATTCCTTTTTCTCTTCATCTTCCATCTTTATTTAAATCTTTTTTTTTTATGTCATGGTAACAATTCATTTTTTTGATACATATAGTTAAACGCAGTTCATGAACCATGGAAAAACCCTTCACAGGGGACTACCGCACATTACTCAGATGGAAACGTAATCACGGTTACCTTTTCTGTGTTGTGCCTGTGAATGTCCGGTTTTATCAGAATAGACTGAGGAGCCGTGGAAGTCTCCTTCGGAGCCGTATATTTGGTATCCATTGTCTGGTATGCACCAGCAGAGGGGGTTGTTCCTTCATGAGTCCAGTGCTGTGACCTGATGGGATTTGTAAACAAGCCATTTCTCTTTCTGGGAAGGACGGGCGAGCGGCCAAAGCCGTAGATCTGTCCCAAATCCTGAGGCGGAGGATGAAGGCTTGAACCTGGACTTTGGGCATGGTAGCTGTTATGTCTGAAGGAGGCTGAAAAACATAATAGTATCAATACTCTGTGAAAAACAGAACAAACAGCTTTAAATTTTAATGACTCTAAAATATTCATAAAGAACGAACATAACATAACTTTAATAAATGCTAGGGCCTAGAAGTCTGAGCCCTCTAATGAGTCTTTATGAGAGTTTTTGCAGATGTGATTCCAAAAAGCTGCTTAATTGAAATGTTTTTAACCAAATACTTTTATACTCAAGATATTCTAAATAAAAAACAATTATGGAAGGAAAAAAAACAGTTTATGCTAAATGCCTAAATACTTGTGTGCAAATGAGATTTCCAAGTATCCAGCATCCAAGGCTTAATTTATATCACATTCTATAAAAAAAAGTGCTAGCTTGTCCTTAAAACCGACATCACAACCGCCAAACCAAGGTCCTAACTACACACACAAGCAAGCCTCCAAGCCAAGCACGTCACCAAGCCACCCAACCAATCCCTCAACTGAGCACACAATCAAGCACACACACAGATGCATACAACTAAACACACTACCCAAGACCCCAACCGAACCCCCAACCAATCACACAATGGAGTACACAACCAGGCATCCAAACTGAGCCCGCTACCAAGCACACACCCAGGGACTCAAACAAACACAAAACCAAGCACACCGCTGACCCCACCGCCATGTGCACTCATGCCTCAACTAAACCCACAACCTCTCACATTATTCAAATCTCATTATTGATCTCACAACCAACACACTCGAGCAGCTCCCCCATCTGATTAATGCTACGTCACCATCTAATGCATCTTTAATGCGACGTTAAGAGTCTACAACATACAGTCTCGCAGCCAGTATTGAGCGTTTTTAGACAAAGTATTGTTCAACCGGGTTGCCAGTTTTGATCAGAATTTCTAGGTTTACTCAATCTCAGAATCCTCAAAACAATGTCCAAACTATATCCAATTTCCAAGTCCACAATCACATTCATTCAACAAGATTCATTCAATATTGGTTAAAATAATTCTGATAAAAACAAATCTTGATCAAGACTAATATTAGAAAAATTATTCATTAAAAAAATTTCTAAACATTTCTAAAGTTTGGATACATGCTTGGTGGTTTGAACGTACTTTATGAAGTTGTCTAATGACTTGTGTTTTGTATTCTAAGCCTATTAACCAAGCCCACGACTAAATGCACAACTGACCTCACAACCAATCTCACAACCAATCCGGATCCAATTGTCAATTCATGTCATATTCTCATATATGTACTTAACAACGACCAAACCTGTTAAAACCCAGAACAACCAAACCTCGTTCGCCCCTGATTTTACCAGTCTAATCTAGCGTTCCAAATACAGTATGTTCCGTTGCTAAAGGGTTGAGTTTGCATTTTGTTATCTAATTCAACCCAACATTTCAGCCATCCAATGTACTATGAAAAAAAAATTCATTAAAACTGACTAGGAAAGTCCACATTTATGTCAAATTCAGAAATATCACTCACAGTTTTATACTATTTCACCGCTTTATTCTTACTTGCAATCATGAAGCAACATCGATATAACCAGACAAATAACTTTTTTTGGAATGTTGTGCAAAATGTTGCAATCAATTATATGTCTACAACATTTCATGTGCATAGGGTGAACAGCAAACAGAGCTGTTTTTCCAAGGACCCGAATGGCCGCGGCATGCTGATATATTCTCACCTCTGTGTGGAGTCTGGAAGGCTCGTCTGACCGTGTCCCAGCCCTGCTTTCCTCCTGCCTGAGGAGATTTCACTGCACTGCCAGATGCTACAGCTGCCTGAGGGGCCATGGCACCGACTGGAGCTGCGACTTCAACCTTTACTTTATCCAGGGGCAGCGGGGTTGCCTGAGGATTCTGGGATGTGTATCTCTTTGCCGATGCGACAGCTGCAGTGGGAACAGCAAGCTTTGGCGGCTCAAGAAACATTGCTGAGGTTCTGTGAGGAGAATAAATACACCGTAATAAGCACCAATTTTATATCTAATGCATCCTATTGTATTCTATTCCCAACAGGTACTGCATTTGTGCTGCTTATCTGCACATAAGACTTATTCTGAAACCAGGCATGAATGGTTATAAAAAAAATTTTTTTTTAAACACTAACGGTACTGCAATTGTAGCATAACTGACAGGATATTACAACCTAGCACACAATAACCCACCCCCCAAATCAAGCACGTAACCAAGGCCCTAACCAAGCCACCCAACCAATCCCCATACTGAGCACACACACATGCATACAACTAAACACAGTACTGAGACCCCAACCGAACCCTCAACCAATCACACAATGGAGAAAACCAACGGCGCAACCACGAACCCAACCAAGCACACGGCTGACCCCACAACCATGTGCACTCATGCCTCAGCTAAGCCCTCAACTAAACCTCTCACATTATTCAAATCTCATTATTGATCTCACAACCAACACACTTGAGCAGCTCCCACATCTGATTTATGCTACATTACTATTTAATGCCTCTTTAATGTGAAGTTAAGACTCGCTGACAGTATTAAGCGGTTTTACACATACGGTACTATTGTTCGACAGGGTTTTATCAAAGCAGATTTTTATCAAAATCTCCAGCCGTACTAAATCTCAAAATCCAAAAAAAAAAAAAAAAAAAAAAAAAAAGCCTAAAACTTGTCCAAAAAATATGTGTGAACATAAATAAATGTGGCTGTTGGAAAAGGGCAAGACATTTTTCTTGTTTTTGTCAGCCATTGTGTGGGAAACAAGGTTATCACAGCGTGCACACATCGCTCATCTATGGACATTACACCCTTCATGGTCTCCTTTTGCTTCTTACAAACTCATATCTTGGGCAATATAAAATATCATACTGTATAATACCTTATAGAAAATAGAAGAGGAGAAACTGTAATATCAACATCATAGAGAAAATTGTGAAAATTCATTGCATTTATTTCCGTTTTTTCCTTGTATAACAAGGCCATCGTGTAGCCCAATTTGGCAACCTCTCATTCACTGATCCTTCTTCACTAAAATATGCTCATTGAGCAGCATGGGGCAGTCCTACTGCTGCCCCAAATTGCCTCTAGATCTGCTTTTTTGACCAATTAATGCAACAACAACAACAACAAGTTTTTTTTTATGGTGGACTTGTTTTTCCAGGTAAACATGGGTAAAAACTGCAAATAAAAATGAAATGTTTCGTGTTGTCACTTTTGCATGTGCACTTTATGTTGTCTCTTCATTTAAAAATGTAAATTTGTCTTGTCTTAGCTAGGCAGCCTATAAGGCTTCTTAGTTAGCTTGTTAGTTTTGTTGTATATGTATATGGGTGAAATGACATTAAAATAAAAGCCTACCTGAACTTGAACTTGATCACCTATAAGACGAGTGGACGTCTGAGATATGTGTGATTGTGTATACGAACCCGGTCTTACCTAAGCACAGGTGTGACATAGTTGGCAGGCAGAATGCCCACTTTGCCAGTTCTGAGAGAGAGCCCGCGTAACCAGCCTTCCTTAAACTTCCCGTAAACCCCCACCATCTCGCCTTTGCTCAGTTCCAGCTCCTCGGCGCGATGGGGCGTGTACGAGTACAAGGCAGCGCACCTAGGAAAAAAAGAAACGTTTGCATCTCTGCACTTTTTTTTGTTGCTGCCACCCCAAGAAAGGCTAGAGTGATTTTCCAGATAACAGATTTCCACTAAGTGACATGAGCTCCATGATTCAGCAAAAGCCACAGTATTTAAATATCCGCTCAGAGCTCAGAAGGAAAGTAGATGCTCTGACTGATAAGAAATGGGGCTGCTGATGAGTTACTGTCGCCTGTTGTTTTTGCCTTGTTTTGAACTGATATCTTGCTCTAGGATAAAGTAAAACTCCATTTCTTCACCTTTACATATTTTTTTTTCTTTGTAGGCAAATTATGTAGGTGAACAGTTCTCACGTTCTCCTCAAGGCAAAACCAACAGTGGGGCACTACAAACCTGAATCACTCAACAGAATGACAGAATGACATCGGTTTGCTGGGAAATCATGTAATATCTGACTTATAGACTATTGCCCCCTAGGTTGAGAACATCAAAGTACGGGCCTGAAGGAGGACTGCAGTTGTGCTAGATATCAGCACGGCGGTGATGCGGCCCGTCACAACACAGCCGTGCTATATCCAGCAGTAAAGCACACCCTTTCATGTGATATATTGTTTTTATACAACAGTTCCGCAAACGCCGTTTATTATGAAACAGATTATGATTTGTTTGTTTGTTTAATGAGATATTTTGCTCCGTCAACACAAATCTTTTCATGACTGGCAGAACTAACTAACCGCGACTAATGGAGCTGGCGACTGACAGTTTGTGTAATTAACAGGATGGTTTCAAATTCTTACCGGTTCTATGTATATAAAAATAGTGAGGAGAATAAAAAAAAGGCGGTGACGGGAAATCCTGCAAATTTTATACGGTTTTGAATGTGTTTCATTCGGCAGGCAGATTGTACCAACTTACTTCCATCCATGCTGCGACCGAGAGTTTAAACATATCAGTGCTGTTACTGTCCATTATCACAACTCGCGGAACACCTCTAACTGTTATATAATCTCAGTTATACACCACCAGAAGAACTAAATCTCAGTTCATAATCGCAAACTATATGAGGAAAACAGGAGCCACGGAGACACTCACACACTGATGGAAAGTTGCTGAATGGGGGACGGCTTGCCCTCTGCTTGTGGTGGAAGAGCCTGCGGGTTGATGAGAGCCATGGTGATTGTCGGAGGAACTTCGCCGTTCATCTTTCTTTCACCCTGCGACAAAGATACAGTACATGGAGATAAAATGTCTGGCAGCATAGGGGGGAAAAAAATGTCATGCGTCACTGTTGCTGAACACCAAAAATGACCAAAAGTGATGTCAAAATGAGTGTGATTCTCCTGTGCCGTCACATCAGCCGGAGAAACAGGCTGTGTAGAGATAAAGGCCGATCATGTTTAATGTTTAAATAAACAAAGGAGAAGACCAGAACTGCAAGAATAGCTGACTTTGAGCATCAGTGATTATCTTCCCAGTGATGTTAGTTTGAACTCAGATCAGTCGAGTAAAAGAGGCGATGACGAGGCTCGTGTTTAATATCCATGAGTGTCTTTTACCTCGGGTGATGAGACAGAGACTGATATGGATGATGCTGAGAACTGCTCTTCAGCAATGATATTTTTTTTGGTAGTAAGTATAGACGTAGACATGGTTTCTGCTTGATGTCAACATTATTTAGGACTCGCAGAAGAGTTTATGGCTGCTACAGTATAAAGCAGTATAAAGATGCCAGTCTTAGTTCTATTTTGTATATGCGAGGGGCGTTCGAGTCAAACCAGGACTGAAATTTCGTCAAATCGGCATGAAACCGATTGATATTTGCACAAGACTCCAAGCATAGTCCGGTGATCAGCCTCTTAGCTGCGGTAAAATATTTGAACGGTGCAAACATTTTAAAAAATGGCAAACGTCTGTGAATGACAATCCTGGCCGAGGTGCCTGCTGCAGTCGTTCCCATGTACATCCAGTGAGTGGAACACCTGATCCTTTAAAATCGACGGATAGCTTGTCAACAACTTCTGTCTGAGGGAACTGTATACATAACCATTCACCAACACATTTACATTTCAGCATTTGGCAGACACTCTTAACCAGAGCAACTTGCATCTCATTTGAACCTGGGATCTTCTAAATCATAGCAACTTTAGATGGACACCTTACCCACTGAGCTACCCCTGCCCTTACTTGCACATTACAGGAACTCGGCTGGGAGCAGTCCTAACCTCACTCCAAATCATTTCCACATGTTTGGGCTATTAAAGGAGTTCCTGGGAGGCCAGGGTTGCAGATGTGAAGCAGACAGTCGGATCACGGCTCTGGCGTACGGAGAAAACGTTTGACCTTGATGGTATCCAAGCACTAGTGAAACACTGGGACACGTGCATTAGTGTAGCGGGGGATTATGTAGAGAAATAAAGTGAGTTTCAAATGTCCTGGTTTGACTTGAACACCCCTTGTATTTATGATGAGTGTTTCAGAGATTTTAAAATGTTCGGACTATACCTGAGAATGAAATACATATAAACAAACCAATTTTTGAAATAGCTTATTGCCGATACAGTACACTGTAGTATATAAAATATAATAATATACACTGTCTTCTCTTAGATCGTTTCCTGATGAGCGATATGACCTCAGTCGTTTGAAAACACTTTCAAAACCACACCAGTCTTTCCTGTCTCCCATGAATCACCGAAACAACCACTGTGCAATTATCAGACATAAACTCTCATCCCATCATTAAGATTAATATTATCAATATGAAGTAAATCAATGCTTTGTTTGTAATATGCACTGATGAAACTATATTATATTTATGCAATGTATATTCGTGTATATGAAACTCATGATGGGGTTTCATCCTCGAGAGGAACAGTCGAGTTGTTAGAAAACACT
>JAAGKR010003233.1:983-25656 GCA_011419295.1 Clarias macrocephalus
GGTTTGCTGAAGATTTTGCTAACTTTGAGCATTTACCGGAGAACGACTCTTCTTTGTGACCGGCAGGTCGGTGTGTGGGAAAATCAGCCGCAGGACCAACGACCCATGACAGCCTGATACATGCTTCAATTCTCAGGTAAGGCACATCAGCGTGCCTCGTGCCCTGACGAAGCCCACCGTGGTGGTCGCCTACCTGCTTTTGCCTAAAGGGAAATCGGTAACTGAATGAGCCGCAAAATCCAGGCTAATTTTATCTAGGGTGAGACGACAAAGCAACGTTCCCATACCGGGAGTCGAACCCGGGCCGCCTGGGTGAAAACCAGGAATCCTGACCGCTAGACCATATGGGACGAGCGAGGGAAGTTAAACGTCACTCCGGGAGGGTTGCGTCCCTTGGGCAGAACACCGGAATTTTCCATGTGCGTAGCTGCCAACAGTTTGAGTCGCGCTGGTAAGAATCTGAGCTCTGCTGTGGACAACAAGCGGTATGGATCAGAACATTGTACGCGATCAAAGAGAGCGACGAGAGCCGCAAGCCACACATAGACTCTTTGGATCTGTGAGCGGATGCATGACGTGTTGTGCTGCTGGCCCACCCCTAGCTGTGGTGAAATGAGATCCTAGGTCTTTCGTAGCAAGCCAGCACAATAAGCAGCATGGGATGAGGATTCCCTGCTTTTCGGGGATTAAGAGAGCCCGTACCCGTGCAGAAATTAAGCTGCTGGAGTGCGTCGCATGAGCACAAGACTGGACTGGGTTAAAAGTGAACCAAGCCAGCCAGGAGTCGAACCTAGAAGCTTCTGATCCGTAGTCAGACGCGTTATCCGTTGCGCCACTGGCCCAAGAGCAAAGCGACCATCTGACATTCTACATACATGTGCATTCTTAGCGAACACGGGCCGGAAGGAAACGGCCTTGCAGTCAGGCGAAAGTTGCAAAAACAACTGTCGTGACCCGGATTCGAACCGTGGTTGCTGCGGCCACAACGCAGAGTACTAACCACTATACGATCACGGCGCACCAGACTCCCGGTAAAGGCGGCGCCGTCCTTCCACGTGAAGTCAGGCGCTGGATGTACCGTGGGAAGTACTGGCAAATCGCTTCGCCCGCGTGCACTGGGAAAACTTCGTTTTCCACATAGTCTTGAATGCATTTGCAACACTCACAACTAGGCAATGGTCCTAATTACAGGCAAATGTCCACCAAAATTCTCACAAGGTCTTGCAACATGCTTCGTCCTTTGAGGGACAGATGACCTAAATATTACAATCCATTAATACTCTATACATAGAAGATGACCTAATTGATTTCTCTACTACGTCTTCTTGGTTCGCATCATTAAGAAGGAAAAATAATGGAAAGGAATGAAGGAAAAATCCACTCTGGAATTCACGTCGACAAACACAGAGTCAACGAAAAAAGGTACAGATGGGGCTGTCTCGGCTCACGAACACACTTCAATGCAACTTTTAGTAAATAAGCCAAAGTTGTTTGAATTTTCTTCACATCGCCATCTGACCAATTAATCTCATTAATGGCAACGATTATGAAATGCATTTTCAGATTCTGTTAGGAAATTTGTCACACGCTGGCAGTCTGTTGCTAACTACGAGGTTTGCTGAAGATTTTGCTAACTTTGAGCATTTACCGGAGAACGACTCTTCTTTGTGACCGGCAGGTCGGTGTGTGGGAAAATCAGCCGCAGGACCACCGACCCATGACAGCCTGATACATGCTTCAGTTCTCAGGTAAGGCACATCAGCGCGCCTCGTGCCCTGACGAAGCCCACCGTGGTGGTCGCCTACCTGCTTCTGCCTAAAGAGAATTCGGTAACTGAATGAGCCGCAAAAGCCAGGTTAGTTTTATCTAGGGTGAGACGACAAAGCAACGTTCCCATACCGGGAGTCGAACCCGGGCCGCCTGGGTGAAAACCAGGAATCCTGACCGCTAGACCATATGGGACGAGCGAGGGAAGTTAAACGTCACTCCGGGAGGGTTGCGTCCCTTGGGCAGAACACCGGAATTTTCCATGTGCGTAGCTGGCAATAGTTTGAGTCGCGCTGGTAAGAATCTGAGCTCTGCTGTGGACAACAAGCGGTATGGATCAGAACATTGTACGCGATCAAAGAGAGCGACGAGAGCCGCAAGCCACACATAGACTCTTTGGATCTGTGAGTGGACGCATGACGTGTTGTGCTGCTGGCCCACCCCTAGCTGTGGTGAAATGAGATCCTAGGTCTTTCGTAGCAAGCCAGCACAATAAGCAGCATGGGATGAGGATTCCCTGCTTTTCGGGGATTAAGAGAGCCCGTACCTGCGCGGAAATTAAGCTGCTGGAGTGCGTCGCATGAGCACAAGATTGGACTGGGTTAAAAACCAAACCAAGCCAGCCAGGAGTCGAACATAGAATCTTCTGATCCGTAGTCAGACGCGTTATCTGTTGCGCCACCGGCCCAAGAGCGAAGTGACCATCTGACATTCTACATACATGTGCATTCTCAGCGAACACGGGCCGGAAGGAAACGGCCTTGCAGTCAGGCGAAAGTTGCAAAAACATCTGCCGTGACCGGGGTTGCTGAGGCCACAAGGCAGAGTACTAACCAGTATACAATCACGGCGTGCCAGAACCCCGGTAAAACTGTTGTCGTCCTTCCAGTGGGAAGTCAGCGCTGCTGGATGTACCATGGGAAGCACTGGCAAATCACTTCCTGCGCGTGCACTGGGAAAACTTCATTTTCCATGTAGTCTTGAATGTATGTGCAACACTCACAACAAGGCCATGGTCCTAATTACATGCAAATGTCCACCAAAATTCTCAACTGCCGTGACCCGGATTTCGAACCGGGGTTGCTGCGGCCACACCGCAGAGTACTAACCATTATGCACAATATAAAAAGCAAAAACATCTTTTATCAACAGGAGGCCTCAACTCCCCACTCCCATTAACCTCTCCCCTACACACTTGAGGCCACAACATATCTACCCAGTATATAATATATACATACATACTCTACATATACTGAAACTCCATACTGAGCAGTGGGCGCCTTCATACCTTTATACCTTTTCATGTAATTATCTTTAATATTAGGAATTATAATATTATATTATATATTTACAGTATATTACCTCGGTGAAGGTCTTGTAGGCCTCCAGTATAGGTCGATACCCAGTGCAACGGCACAGATTACCTGCATGAATAAACATAAACAGCAGACATCTCACCTACTCCTTTGTGTCTTAAGATATGGCTAATTAATTTTTAGATCAATTGGATCCAGAGTTGTTTAGGCATACAGGCTTTCAATTCAACCCAGGCAAAACAAACCACACCTGATTTCACCTGTTTACTTAGTCGTATTTGGCTTTCATTAGACTAATTGGTTGGAATGAAAGCCTGCACCCACACCAGCCCCTTTTTCAACACCAGTTTGACTCCCCTGTTTTAGATGATGGTCACAGTAATACCTTGAAAGGCCTCCTCAATGTCCTGCGTGGTAGGCTGGGGGCTGTTCCTCAGGAGGGCATACATGGACATGACAAGTCCCGGAGTGCAGAAACCGCACTGAGAACCGTGAGCCTTAGCAATCCGTTCCTGCTCAAACACAACGTGGTGTAATGAATAGATTCTACCTTGTTGTTAGAGTTACATAACAAATCATCTACAAAACAGATTGTCAAAATCATTGTTTTTTTTCCCTTCATACCTGAACAGGATGAAGTTTACTGGCTACGCTGCCGATCCCTTCCACTGTAGTGACTGCGCAAAGGTGCAATGAGCATAGAGGTGCCAGACATGCATTAACAGCCTGATGACTGGAACAGGGTCATCAAGGATAACATATGTGACTAGTGAACTGCATGTGCTGTATGTATGCTGTATGCATAAATTCTACAGTTGTTTATGATACAGTATTCTTGTCTGACAGGAGGGGGAAAACATATGTATGATAAAAATTAACTAATTAAACAATAATAACAAACACAAGTATAGCTCTATTTTTTCTGTAAGAGGATATTTTAAACTGGACATTTCAGAAGATGGATAATCACCAATCAGTCACACGATGCTTGTGGTTTAATGAAAAGGATACACAATCTTGTGATGTTGTGGGTGGAATTTGGACACCATCACGGTGCAGGCACCACATCCACCTTCAGCGCATCCCAGTTTAGTCCCTTTTAGACCCACTGAGTTCATCGATATTAAGGAAAACCATAAAAAAGTGCAATCACAATGTTTGCAAATGCTGCCATAAATAGCAGAGTTATATAATAATCAAAAATTTAAATAATATAATATAATTAATATAATGAAAAAAATAATAATTGCAAAGTATTTTTTTGTAAATTATACATGAAGTTGAATTTAATAATAATTACTTTAGTAAAACATGACTAGAAAGACATTTATTTGGTTTAACAAAATTGCAATTATGATTACATGAGAGCCGCATTTGCAATTTAGATGAGAACAAATAATAATATTAAAGTTAACCTGGTAAAGTAAGATAAATGATGTAATGTAAAAAAAAAATTTGTGCAACAAAAAACAACAACAACAAAAAAAAATTATACTGAACCACTGAATTATTATTATTATTATTATTATTATTATTATTATTATTATTATTCCAAAGTAATTGAATATTTAAAATATTTGAAATGGCTGAAATCCCTCTTCTGACTTTTGTGACTTTTTCATACAACAAAAGTTCATCTTTTTCTTCAGGGGTGTTCCATCTTTAATATCTATTATTCAACTGGTGCTGAAGTGAGACGTGCTCTGTACACTGTACATGTGCTCAGTGCTCTGAGGGAGGGAAACTGTTTTGCAGTTGCTTTAAGAAGAGGAGCTGCTGAGTTCTTTTTAATTATAGATGTATAACTATATTATTAATCCTGCAGTGCTCTATTCTATGCAGTTGTAGAGCAGAGTTTAAACAGGTCACTTTTTTTTTTATTATTCCACAAAAGATCCAGGTCGCACATTACTGTCAAAGGTCACACCCAGTTTAATTCAATTTAACCTGTTTATCCAGTTACTATTGTAAACACAAAGATAAAGTACACTGTCACATTTTATCCCAATTATTATTATTATTATTTTTACAGTAACCTTCCCTATCTTACATTCAGCCTTAATGAGTCGGAATACAAACTTTATTGCTCCTTGAGGTTTTGGTTTGTTTGTTTCATTTGTTTTTATAGGACAAACTTGAATCAAACATCATATTACTTAAGTTAGGTAAATAATAGAGTCAAAATAATAATAATAATAATATTGTTAATGAATTCAGCATTAGACTTGTTACATGTTATTCAAATAAAAACTGCACATACACACAAATGTGTACACAAGTGTGTGAGTGTGACTCTTGGTAAAGGATACACTTTGTCCTGAGAAAGGTCAGCAGGTTCATCTCGGGCTCAGCATTATGTTCAATGATCTATAGAAATAAACCAAAATGTATAATATATACACACACACACACACACACATACACATGTATGTAAATACCGCCACTAATAGCCATAATTTAAATAAAATAATTGCAATGTCATGTTATGTCATGTCATTCACACATTTATACAGTATATAAGTAGAAGTATAAAGAAATGCATTTCTGGAAATACCTTTTTTCCATTTACAAAGAGAACCAAATCGTCCCGGTGTATTTTGCGCATTTCTTCCATACTGCAGGTTTGTCCTGATACTGTGCGTTTCACAGGGGAGAGTTCACACACACACACACTCACACACACACTCACACGTATTCATATCTCAGCATGTCATCTGTGTGTGTGTGTGTGTGTGTGTTTGCGCATGCGCTGGGTGGAGTTTGGTTCTTCTCTCTGAAGTTAAAGTTGTGAGTGATTTACCTGGGCGGAGGTGAGAGTGAGCCGCGCGCCGTCGGGCACTGGGGCGGTGAGGGGGCACGCGGTGTCTCCGCTACGGGAGCAGGAGCGGGCGCGCGCTGTGGAGAGAGAGAGAGAGAGAGAGCGCGCGCGCGCAGGAGGAGGAGGAGGAGCTGTGGAGAGAGAAGCAGGTCGGGTGAGATGGTGTCTCCTGCGCCCCCAGAGTGAACAATTCAAGTCACAATTTGGCCCTTATCACGGTAGCTACATTGTCAATATCTCGTTACAGAGACTGCTGGAAATGGGTGGGATATACAGTACAGTATCAGTCAGCAAGTTAATCTTTTTCCTGACGTTAGTTTGTTGGAAACTTTAAAAAGGGGCAAATGTAAGGAGAATGTAAAAATGTGCTCTATGAAAGAATCTCCTTTAAAATAATGCACATATTTCTATATATTGAAGCGAATGTGGATATACAGTATACATATCAGAGGTGTGTAGCAACGAGTTACATTTAGTCCGTTACATTGACTTGAGTAACTTTGTGGAAATAATGTACTTCTATAAGTAGTTTTACTGCAGTAGACTTTTTACTTTTACTTGAGTAGATTTGTGAAGAGGAAACGCGACTCTTACTCCACTACACTCGGCTACACTCGACTCGTTACTGTTCCAACTGTTTATTCCACACAGCAGCGGGTAGATTTACCCACATGACTGTTTGACCAATTAGACGCAGCAACAAAAATCACATGACTTCGTTAGACCAATCAGGTCGGCCGGCATAGTGGTGGGTGGTGGTGGGGGGTGGGGTTGGACGACACACCAGCCGGTGTTCTATAAATTCAGTCTACCTGTGAATCCGTCCTACATACGCTCACTGCGCATGCGCAAACACATTTTCCGCATCTTTCTCTAATTTTGCGGAACGCCTATAAAGCCATGTTGCTACTAGTGCGACCTAAGTCTCCTGGTATAGGCTCCAGGCCCCCACACTCCAGGCCTGTATACAGGATAAAGTGGTACAGACGATGAGTGAGAGAGTGAAAGTTTACATTTCTCTTAGTGCAGTTTTTCCTATTACAGTAAAATCTTTCCATGTTTCTATTCTATCCTATCTTTCTTTTTAGGTCACATACAGTCATATAAGTTGTATGGTCGTGTACGTGTCAAATAAAATTTGAATTTGAGAGAGAATTGAAATAAAAAAATTTGAAATAAAAATTTTTTACTTATCCTTTATTGTGACTTTTTTAACAGCATTATTCTGTATCGCTATTCTGTTTTAATGTTTTGATTTTTGTTGTCACTTCAGTTTGTATTTGCCATTCGTCTGTATGTGCATTTAACTCCTGATGTTTGAGTCATTGTATTTTTGATGTTGCAGTAACGCAGCAGTAATTTATTATTATTATTATTATGTTAACCCTTTCTTAGTGTTATATAGTACTGCACAATTAATAAAACAAAAATCACAACATGAACCTGTGTAATTAATTTAATTTATTGCAAAATACTGAAATGTATTACATGTAATATACACATAATCAGGAATGTACAATGAATTTGTCAATAATTTGAGTAATTTTTTTTTAAATAATTTGATGTGGGCAAACATCCTCTTAATTAGATAATTTGTCCAAATATTTGCTGTAACTTCAATACATTCAGTATGTTGGAATACAAATTAATATATTTAAGAGTCAGATATTGTAGTTTAGATTGCAATAGCAGTGTATAAAAAAAATATTTTTCATTGAAAATGTTCAGCAATAAAGTTTTATTTTCTGATTTCTGGGCAGCGTAGAGGAATCACTTTAGGTTGCGCCTGGTGTCGAGTGAGATCTAATGTAGAGTCTCTCTTTGTCTTCAACTGTTCAGGTGTTAAAATTCTTTTTTTTAATTTCTTTTGAATTAATACTAATTATTATTATTATTAGCTTGTAACAGAGGATCAAGGAGAAACATACAGTACTGGAAGTGTAATCCCAGGCCATCTTAAGTTCAGGATCAATTCCCAATACAACATATTATAGGTTAAGGGTCATCTACACACTGTAACAGATTTAACACATTACTTCTTTGCACTCATGTAGAATTGTGTGGGAGGAAACCCAGCATGCACAGGGAAAACATGTAAACTCTACAAACACTGACCAGAGGCGAGATTCGAACCCTCACTGCTGGAGGTGCGAGGTGAGCGCACAAACCACAGTGCTTTCCTGGGAAGGTCTTCATGAGAGCCAGTTTCATCATGGTGCTTGATGGGTATTGCAAATGCACTCGACATAATACTGTTCTTGCAAGTCTTAATTACAGAATACCATGTGTGTTATTTCATAGTTTTGAAAAAATCCAGTATTGCTCTAGAATGTACTGTAGAAAATAAATAGCTAAAAAACATTGAATTAGAAGCTGTGGCCAACTTTCTGACTGGTAGTGGATGTGTACACGTGTGTGGGTAAATGAAACCCTTTACTCATTAGCAAATTGTTGTAGAATCCCTTCTGACTATAGAGTTATATGTAAATGTTTGATTTGTGGTTGATTAAATCTTTTAAATCAATTAAATCTTGCTGCA
The DNA here is from genome assembly GCA_011419295.1 of Clarias macrocephalus. Lineage (NCBI taxonomy): Eukaryota > Metazoa > Chordata > Actinopteri > Siluriformes > Clariidae > Clarias > Clarias macrocephalus. Next base: position 9,424 of record JAAGKR010003233.1, read on the forward strand.
TCAAAGCCCATTTCTGTAGAGACTCGAAAAAGGATGCTCAAACCACACAGTAATAAATCTATTAAGACATTTGCAGCCAGAATAAATATTTTATATGAACATACATAATAAATAAAATAATCAATAATACACCAGCAAAGCAGGACAGGACATTCCTTAAACTTACACTTTTTATACACAAATTTATACACAATACAAGCTCTGAAGTTTCATGCAACATACATTACACGCTTGCTTTACAGTGACGACCTACACGAACATTTTATGACTGCTCAAACGTAGTGTTCACATGACGAACACGCCGTCTTCAAGTAGAACACGTTCCTGAGGACTTTTGTTTTTCTTTTATTTATTTATTTTTTATTATATCTGTTATCATCACAATATGATTTATAACACACCTTTGCACAACTTTATAAAATAAAATAAAAACCACCCAAGGCTGTTGCATATTAGAAGTAATTTCTACTCACCAGTGGAAGTGGAGGAAACTTGCACTGGGGACTAATGAGTTCATTAAAAGAAATATTTCATGAACATGTCCTACTTGAAGAAATCGCATTCGCCACGAGGTCACATCAGAACAATTCGCTTCTGTAATCGTGGCTTTATTAAAAGCTACACCATGCACATTCTTAGTGTTAAAGAAACTAATTCTGTCCAAACTTACTGAACTGAATAGTTACAAATAAATAAAAAAATAATAAAAAAAACTATTCTTATCAAACCTAAAGTCATGTGCTCTTGCGCACAAATTAGATTTCCTAATATTTTTTTTCCCTTTCAGATTACACTCCACAGTATGTCCACAAAGGCAAAAACATGTAAATCATTCTTGGCACCGATATCAGGTACTGTATACCCATGAGATGATGAATCATGAGCAAAAAAAATTTTTTTAAGATTTAAAATTCCCTGTGGTTGTCCTGCAAGGAAAACCTCCAGATTTTTTTCTTTTATCAACCGAAATTCCATTGTGTCTGACAAGTTAGTTTGGTAAAAACTATTTGTTTTGTTTTTATTTTTGATTCCATACAGAAATAATTTAAATCTGCACGAATACACACGATCAGCCATCACATTATGTTCACTGACAGTTAGCGTGAATAGCATTGAATATCTCATTACGACGGCACTTGGAAGAAGATGGGATCCACTATTATACAGCGAGTGAACATTTTGTCATATAGCATATAGACTTGAGTGACAAGGACATAACTGTGATGTCTGGATGAGTGAGTCAGGGCAACTCCAAAACTGCAGCTCTTATGGGATGTTCCCGGTGTCAAACCTACCAAAAGTGCTCCAAGGAAGGAGAGCGGGTGAACTGATGACAGGGTCCGGGACGACCAGTGCTCACTGATGAGGAGTGAAGGGGAGTAAAGAGTGCAGTTTGTTACTTATGGAGCTGCGCAGCTGCAGAGCGGTCAGGGTGCGCGTGCTGACCCATGTCCTCCACCAAAAACTCCTACAATGGCCATCAGAACTGGACCATGGAGTACCCCGGTGGCCTGGTCCGATGGATCACGGTTTCTTTTACATATAGTGTCGTCTTTCAGCAGGATAAAGCACCCTGACACACTGCACACACACACGCACATATTGTTCAAGGACAGTGACCAGAGTCCATGGTGTTGATTCAGTCTCTCAATATTCACCAGATCTCAATCCCATGGATGTGCTGGAAAAACTCTGATCCATGGAGGGTTCACCTCATAAGCTCATGACAAAAAAAATTCTGCTACTGATGGATTGATGCCACACACGCACACGCACACACACCCTCAGAGGTCTATTGGAGTCCGTGAATCACCCGGTCAAAAGGGGAGCTACTTTAACTAGTATTAATAATGTTTTGGCTGATTGGTGTCTAGCAGAGCAATAAAAGCATCACTGCTTGGCAAAACAATCTTGTGCTGAAATTGAGATTGCGGGTATGACATCCAGATGTGGCAACTGTAGACTGGCTTTAGGCTAAACACGCAAAAATGTACCTCCTGCTCCGGACACACTAACAGCGCTACGGACGCAGGCGTGTTCGGGTACAGCGTGTTAACTCACTCAGCTTCAAGCATCAGGAGGCGAGTTAAAAAGAAATAGCAGCACCATGAAGCAGATCCTGTAGTTTTACTACGAAATATACTGTATATTTATATATATTAATCTATAATCAGATGGAAAAATGAGACATGTAAACCACGGTATCTTAAACGTTCCTGTTTAAGGAGCTACCCGACACATTCAAAAGGTAAGTGTTAAATAAATTATACAATGATACGAGCTAAATAAACCAGATTGAGTTATTAATTATAAGCATGAATGTATCTTTTCTTATACTGTATATCATGTCTTATATATATAACAAAATTTCTCATAAAAAAAAAACTAAATAAAAAAAAAATAGCTTATGCTTAATAATTGTCACACACGCAGAAGACTTTTTAACTAAAAAAACCCTAAATCAAACACTTGCCTAAACACAGTTAACGCGGCACATGGATGAAAACAGAGCTGTATGACATCCTCTCACACCGTTAACGTCGTGCCCTTCTTTTTCGCAAACTCTTTCTTCACACCGGTATGTTCGTGGTTATATGCGTGCTACTTGATGTTTTTCAGCAGGGATGTTCGTGCGTTGACCACGGCCTTAAAGGCGTCCTCGCTGCCCGGCGCCACACACTTGTCCGGGTGCAGGAGAACCGCGAGCTTCCTGTATGCCTTGTTGACTTCCTCTCTGTAACCAAAGGTGATGAAGTTAGTAAAAGGACCAGCTTTTAAATCTTTTCCCATTTTACAGATTGAGGCATGATGACTGTAGTCATAGCTCTAGATGTAATTATTCGGCTTGGTTTTTCGAGCGGGGCTTAAAGGGAGTTTTTAAAGGGAGTGAAAAAATTATATAGAGAGAGCGAGTAAAAATATCACATGAGGACATGAAAAAATTATAATTTTTGTTGTCCAGGAATGGGCCCAAATAGAACACCATACAGCTGCAGTAAATGTAAAATTGTGCACAATGATGGTGAATCAGCAGTTCACACATGTATGTCAAACCGCGCAGACGGATCTGTACCGATCACCATCTTCATCTTAATTAAACCAAAAGTTAATTAACAAGCCTGAAGGAGATTAAAATGCGTCTGTAATAAGGAGATTAAAGTCCAAAATGTGATGTGCGTGGGGCGATACTCCATCACCAAGAACAAAAAACAATAATCTATTTATATGATTTAATGTCTGTTTTTACGTTAACGCTCCATCAGGCCTACAGCTGTGTCCTCACTTCGTCTTGCAGTGTTGGCCAAATATACTGAGACAAAAGTGAAATTGAATGTTTTAATGACATTCTCGTTTTTTTAAAAAAATAATAACAATCAATATAATGCAAGATATTTGTTATTTTTTGTCATGAATTGCTCTACAAAAATCAGTATTTCGTATGAAGTCCTCTATTCTTCAAAATCTGCTGGATCCTGGATCTGCTCGTGTTTGGACATTACTCATTTTCACACAAATAAGGACTAACTGCACTCAGCTGTAATGTGTCCTGTGCAACTTATACATTTAACACCTCATACACTTCTATGTCTATTCTATTTGATTAGCAACCTTGTAAATATTGTACATATTTTCCAGAATAGAGTATTTGAATACTCTATTCTCTTTTTCAATTTTAGGTCACGGGCGATCGTATAAGCATTTCACTGCATATCATTATATCAAATCATGCTCTGTATGTGACAAATAAAATTAGACTTTTGATTTTAATTACTCTGGTGTTACTCGCTCAATCAACCCATGCCTGTTTGATCGCTTACTGAAGTTTTATCCATTTAGCGAGTTTTATCCATTTTCGTGCAGACGTGGACACACCGGCTTCAGAAAGTAATTTTTGTTTCAGCCATTACAGTAACTACACCCGCTGACTCTCATCAGCACAACTCTTCATCCAGATAGACTCGAACTAATTAGTGACATCACTGCTCTCCTTTATCTATCTATTAGTGCATTGTAAAGTAAAGAAATATTTGAACATGGCCTTAGTATTGCACAACAGCACACAGCGTGCAGTGCATTCACTGAGAAAACAATCAAAGTACTGAGAATGAAAATAATCGTTCGCCTCGTGGACAAAGTTCAAAAGTTCACAGCAGTGTTTAGTGAAACGGTAGAATTGCACAAGCAATAAATAAATCTCTAAAACACATTTTGCTCTCACCGTTGAAAGAACTTTGCTAATAGTATTTCTGAAGAAGAAGAAGAAGAAAAAAAACAAACAAACAATCTAACCCTGTCTCTTACCTTGTTGCCCCGGGTTTTACCCCCAGCATGTCCCAACTGTCTTTGCTGTTGCGGATACGCCGGATCGTGTCGGCTTGTTCCTTGGTGAAGCCGATACTGACCTCTGGGCTTGGTCTCTTCCCTCCATTCTCACACATATCAGTAATCGAGGAAAAAAAGCCCTGATCAAGTACAACAAGCCATAAACTCTTAGACACACAGTCACGGTTAAACCTTAAACTTAATACCAATATCTGTTGAAAACTCTCCTTTAAATACAAATTCTAATCACACAAGTATAAAGAAATGCATTACGCTTTACTTCATTCTCGTGCTTCTAAAATACCCTATATGGCCAAAATATGTGTCCATATGTGGACACCTTTACTGTCACAGTTAATACTAAAATGATGTCTTCTGGGAATTCAATTATTTTTCACATGTACCTTCCAGCACAGTGAAAATTTTCCCCCGCTTGTCCCTGTTAGGACGCTGGGGACAGAGTGCAAAGTCAGCCAGGGTACAGCGCCCCCTGGAGCAGACGGGGTGAAGGGCCTTGCTCAGGGGCTTAACAGTGGCAACTCGGCAATGAACCCCCAACCTTCAGATCTGTAACCCTGAGCCTTGACCGTTTGAGTCACTGCTGCCCCTACTTGATTCTGTAGGCATTTGTGTTCACTCAGCTACATGAGCAGTAGTGAGATCAGAAGAACCTGGGGGTGCGGTCAGTATTCCAGTTCATCCCAAAAATGTTTAGTGGGGTTCAGCTCGGGGCCCTTTCAAAACTCACTGGAGCTTGATTTGTGCACTTTGCGGGGAAGAAAATATTTGAGCGTTTATTTGTCCCATGTGCCGTACATTTCTCTGGTTAGACAGGGTTAATGGTCATGCTCACAGGCTCATCAGCAACAGCTTGGAGCTGGGGCTTGAACCAATGACCTTCTGATCAGTAACCCAGAACCTTAAACCCCAGAGATACCCCTAACCAGGGGTTCCACATATTGGTGTGGTGGTCAGGTGTCCACAAACTTTTGGCCACGTAGTGTATCTACACACAAGCAGGACAAATATAAGTGACTTAAACAATGAGATAAGATCAAGGAACCAGACTGAAACTGGTATTACTTGCACTACTTGGACTACTGATAACAACCGGTGCCTGTACCAGACCTTACTCGAGCTGAGGCAGAATACAAACCTGAAACATTTCACTGATGCCTTCTCCACTCTGAGCGGAGGTCTCGAAATACTGAAAGCCTCGGCTCTCCGCCCACAGCCTGCCTTCACTCTCGTCTACCACTCGCCTTTTAGTCAAGTCGACCTGCAAGAAAGAGTCACGGCTTCATCTACACACACAGACCTCGGAATAAACGGTTCACTACTGTATTTATTAACACATTAGATAAAGGTAAAAAGAGTAAACCTGACCTTGTTGGCACACACGACAAAAATAATGCTCTCCATATTGGCCTGAGAGCCCATCTCCTGCTTCATCTCCGTGAGCCAGCTGTCTAGGGCATCAAAGCTCTCCCTCAGTCCGACGTCGTACACCAGGATCACCCCCTGAGAGTCCTTGTAGAACTCATTGCGCACCTGGAGAACCGGTATTAATTCACTGTTGATAATCTGACTCATAGTGTGTTTACATCATACAGTGAGACATTTCAGTTTAAATACACTTCAGATCCATTTACAGGTCTACACTGAGGCCAGGGCTGCGTTCCATTCCACAGGGTATAGAGTCACTGACCCCTACTCCATGTTTAGGGGATAAGGGAACTCAACAAAACACAATACGACTTCACCGACACGAACATCACTCCATCACTGCGTTACCATGGTAACAAACACCTCTGATACCTCATAAACTGTGGCAAATACTGTGACTTTTACAAAACTTATACTGTTTAAAAGTATGTAACTTGTGAATAGATGTGATTTGATAAATTTTCAAGATGTATGAAGTAATTCCTAAAAAGATTAATATAATGCAATGTTTACTGTACCGTAAAGATTACCAGTTTATGTAATATAAAAAAATTAACCGATTAATTACACATGCAGTGGAACCTTGGATTACGAACATAATTCATTCCGGAAGTGGGCTCATATATCAAAACACTCATAAACTAAATATAATTTTCCCATAAGAAATAATGGAAACTCAAAATTAATACATAAAAATAATTAATACAAAATATAAAGTAAAAATAAAACATGCTTCAGTACTACTGGTTCCTATATCAGCCAATTAGATCTAGGCATTTTGGTCCATAGCTTCAGACATGCTAATGTCAAGCTAAAATTGTGCTCATGTTATGTGCTTAAAGAGCTATATGTAAAAAGTTACTTGATAGACAAGTGATGCATGCATCCTGCAACATGGTGTCAGAGTGAACGGATTAAAATTATAGCCATGGATACAGCTGGAGTTCCGACACCCCCGATGAACAGGGAGGCAACTGACCTACCTGAAGCGTGGCGCAAGTTTCAACAGCACGCAGAGCCGATGTTCAGCGGAGCCCTGAATAGAAAGGGTGAGGACGAGAAATGTCGTTACCTTCTCTTATGGGTCGGAGAGAAGGGTCGCGACATTTTCAATACATGGTCGCTGTCTGTAGATGGAGCAAAGATTTTAAAGTCGCATTATGCCAGCTTCAGGACATTCGTTGAGCACAAAGCCAACGTGACATTTGCACGTTATAAGTTTCGAGCAGAGCCTTTCGAGCAGTTTGTGACAGACCTACGGCTGCCAACAGTGATGAGATGATCCACAACCGAATTGTATTTGGAATACATTCACCAAAAGTGAGAGAGAAACTTCTGAATGTGGTCTCCGAGTTAAGGTTCGAAAAAGCGATGGGCATCGCTAGATCTAACGAGTCGGCTCAAGCACAGGTAAAAACCATTTCAAGCAACCTGAGCACTTCACACGAACACGCAATCACTGCGATACATTAAGGGGTACAGTTCCAAAGCAAGGTCATTTAAAAAGCACAAAGAGATACAGTGAAAACTTGAGAGAACATAGAAGTGCAACTCCAGCAAACCCAAAAGTATGCAGATACTGTGGAAACACACCACACGCTGACCGATCTTACGGTCTTGCAAGAGGAAAAGTGTGTGAAATATGTGGGAAGATAAACCACTTCGCAAAAGCCTACCGCTCCAGTCATGAGAAAACTGCCCACATAATAAGCAAAGATAATGCAGACCTGATTAAGGAGTGTGATGAGCTGTTTAATGACACGCTGACACAGGGCAAACGGGGTTTAGACACGGAGCAAGTTTTTGTGAACATTCAAATAAGCCCTCAAGAAGATGAAATGAAGTTCAAGCTGGACACTGGATCTTCAGCGAATGTCATTCCTCTATATGAATATACCAAATTGAGTACCCAATGCACTCTGCAAATGGCACATTGGACATTCAAAAAAAATTCAAGCACAAAGACATCGAGATGATCATGACATTTTATGTGGTCTACACAAGTTCACCCCGTCACAGGTCTAAAAGGATGCACAGACTTTGGCCTCATAAAGCTTGTGCTATCAGTTACAAAAACGCAGGCAGAAGAGCCCATCCTGGAGGAGTTTGCAGATGTTTTCAAAGGGATTGGACTGTTTCCTGGTGAGTGTACCATACACATAGACACACACGCAAGTAGTCCAGCCACCCAGACGCTTTCCTCTTGTGTTACGCAGTCTTCTTAAAGAGGAGCTTGAGAGAACTGAAAGGCAGGATGTCATCGTTACGGTCACTGAGCCAATCAAATGGGTTAATTCTATGCTTGTTAGGTTCCAGTTTGTGGATGTGATCCGTATCTCGGTGCTTTTTCTTTGGTCAGAAAGTATGCAGCACTTCTCCTTATATTGTGTTATCTTTAAAAGAAAGGGGACGAAGCGTTCTGTCAGTAGCCGGTCACATGGCTGAATGAACGTATGCTTCAGTACTACTGGTTCCTATATCAGTTCAATTAGATCTAAGCATTTTGGTCCATAGCTTCAGACATGCTAATGTCAAGCTAAAATTGTGCTCATGTTATGTGCTTCAGGAGCTATAAGCCCTTATCTGCACATCACTAAAATAGTGGAAACACAACAGCGCATACACATGTTCACGGTGTTATAGTAAACAGTACACGCATGCTTGGATGTTGCTTATACCAGTGAGAAAATTTATTAAAAATCTTAGCTTGTCTTGAGGAACACTCGCAAACCGTATTACTCACAATCCAAGGTTCCACTGTATAGGTATAATATTATTATGTAATCTCAACGCTGCGGCTTAGCTGAGGATTGGTCCGCCTCTGCCTCCTGCTCCGCCTGCTATAATGCACCAGACCCTCACTACTCCTCCTTCAGGTGGTGACCCCACAGGAACATGATCCCTTGTAGCGCCTTCAGGATTTTCTTAGCCTGGGAGATAAGGAGCTCAAAAACCCGGGTGGAGCTGCTGCTCCTTCACAATCGAAAGGAGCGAGTTGAGTTGGTTCTGCCATCTGATAAGGACGCCTCCTGGATGCCTACCTAGGGAGGTTTTTCACGCCTGTCCGACAGGGAGAAGGACCAGAACTAGATGGAGAGATTATAGATCATGTCTAGCCTGGGAGCGTCTGGGTGTGCCTGTGTCTGCGCAGTCTGGGAATCTCTGCTAACCCTGAAACCTGGCCCTGAATAAGCGGTAGAAAATGGATGGATGCACATTTATTCACCACCACTGATAATGAATGCGGGGGAAAAACTCCTTCTCCCTGGGTAATGATGAGTAATCAGATGCGTAATCAGACTCTGGCGAAATGATGACCAATGATTGTTTAGTTGTTCCTATGAACTAAGCTGTTTCTCTTCCCAAGGTTTGTCATCGTACTTAACATGGCTGAATGTCTCTCAGCTCTCAGATTCTGTGGAATAATACTGTACTTACTGCTGAACAATCTAATGCTAACATGATTGTGATTAGATTTTCATCAAGATAAAGTAGATGGAAACTAGAATTGCTACATTACCTCATAAAAGAAAGGATGTCCTGCCATGTCAAAAATGTTGACTTTTATTTCCCTGTCCCGTACCTGAACCCTTGAAGGAGAGACAATTAAAGAAATAGAGAGAGAGAGAGAGAGAGAGAGAGAGAGAGGTATTAGATGTAATATCATGACTATTCCTGTCAGAAGATGTATATCTACAGTGTTCGTGTAATACTAACGCTGAGTGGCTGTTAGATAGAGTCATCATTACACCACTTAGTGCCACTTATTATTTTCTCATTTAAATACTAAATATATGTATTAGAAGGAAGAAATAAATTTGATCACATATTATGATTCTTTTGTGTGGCGATTCATGTATCACCACACTAACTCCAAAATGGATTAATTTTATTATTTATAAATTTTTTTACATTTATATTTGTTTGCGTTAGAGGAGGTAAAATGTTGCAGTTCCTCCATCATCCTGCGGGTGGTACGCTCCAGACTATTCACACATTGCCAGACGCAGAGAGAGAGAGAATTATTGCTAAGTTTGTGTAAAATTGTAACAAAATCTGAAGAAATAACATGACGATACAAATCAGCACCCGGTATTGTGATGATATCGTATCGTCTGTTCCCTGGTGATTCCTGTCCCTTAATATTTATACAAGGTAATAACAAACCAAATGTTGAATAATTCATTAAAAATATACACAGTAGATAATCAGCAACGTGAAACAGAATAACAAATAACGACTTATCCTTAATCTCTCCACTTCACTCACTTGGTCACACCGTAATCGATCCCAATCGTGGCCAGATATTTGGGCACAAATCGTTTCTCACAGTATCGCTTAATGATGCAACTCTGAAAGGCAAAAAGATACAAAAAGATCAAAACATCAACAAGTGTAAACAGGACAACATCCTTATTAACTGATCAAGATCGGATAATTTCAAATAAGAATAAGGTTTTTAAAAAAACCTATTTTTTTTTTTTTTTTTTTTTTAGAACATTTTGCATTTCGAGTAAACAAGCTCAGTGTTAATCTCTGGCGTACGAGATCACTCAGGACATCCAGATGAGGAGCTGAATCATGTAGACAGATTAACGGGGTATGAATGACCTATTTCCTATAAAAGCACAGCTCTAACAGCGTGTGTGTTCCAGCTGTAACTCATATTACAGCTTTACAGTACTGCGCTTATTTTAACAAGCTGCCATTCTTATGGTAGGAGCTCACTCTCAGGAGCGTCATCTAAAACTAGGATTATTTTTATACTTATATAACTTCTATGGAAGGAGTCTGCAGTGACAGGTCTTTCTAACGGACGGGACACTTGCCACAGGACAGCTTTTCAGGTTTTGCAGAAATGCAACACGGTGTGCTTTAACAACTTAAAGGAAAGATAAAAAAAAGAGGCAGGAGGTAAGAGGATTTTTTTTTTTCTTGTGGTAAATTACACAACCACTGGTAATTCATGTATTTTTTTAAATAAAAATTTTAATTCATACAGTACCATGAAGTAACAGTAACAACTTTGTCATAGATTATTTTTTTTAAATCTCATGACTTTCTTATTGAGCCAGCACAAAAACCATTTGTGATTTTCAAACATCAGTACTCCGCAACAAAATTAAAACAAAATTACAACAACAAAAAACTGTATTCCAGAAAAGAAAGCAGCATGTTATATACAAGCAACGTCTTTTTAGATAGAAAAGTCAAAAAAATGAAATCAAAATGACATTATCAAAAATCATGTCCGAGCTGCTCTGTGAAGGAATTAGTCTAAAACTCAGACTTTCTTTGAAGGTTCCTTAAATCGCTTTCATCAAAATGAACAAATGTTTTTTTGAGTCATTTAGTTCATTTCGTTCTTTTGATCAGAAATAAAATTAAATGTTACATTTTTAATAAACAGACCGCCAACCCATCTACATACACAAATTTGGGCTCTAGTTCCAGTAACAAAAATATTACAATGCAGCTAAGGACATATTATAATAAACAGAATGAGCAGCTCACCATCATACTGTATCTTCTGGTCTGAATCGTTCGTTCTTTTGTCACATGACTCTCATAGACGCTATGCAGTGCGTGACACAGGAAAGCGAATTGAGCGTTTTTCTCACGAGTCTTCTAGTTCGAGTCGTTCGTTCTTTTGAATCTATTGCACTGTATAGTGTCTCTGGGAGTCACATGACTCAAGAATGAACGACTCGGATTTGAAGACTCAAAGTTAACCACTTATTTCTGTTTCTTGAACATAAACTACGGAGGTTTTGCGATGCTTGAACGAATCACTCACCGACACTACTCGTTCTGTGTAATATCAAATCGTGATATTTACAGAATTGCAATTCTAATCGAATCAGCACAGAGGCATCGTGATCACATCGTATCAGGACGTCCCTCGTACTTTATGACCCAATATGCTGCCTGTAGGATTTCAGGACGTGCTGTTACATTAACATGATCATCTCCGGCCCGGTCACGGTCACATCATCCAGGCACTGATTAGTTTCTTGAGCCACCACGCCTTTGTAGTAAGTGTTATATCTTACACAATGTGAGTAAACAGTCGTTAGTGACCCTGTGCACACTTCCTCACCTCTACATCACCACACACACACACACACACACACACACACTGAGCAGACTCTAACTGCAGCATCAAGCTGACTCTCTGTGTTTATGATACAATATTTACAGGTTTATTGTCTCTGTGCAGATGTTTATACCCACCTTACCAACCTCTGCATTCCCCAGGCTGATGACTTTGATCCGCAGACTTTTCTTATTCTCTCTCCTTTTCTGTACATTCGTGTCCATTTTCTCTCAGATGATGTTTAATGAATAATAAATCTCTCAGTAGTCTTGTCTCTCCTGTTTACTGACACTAAAGTTAGCATCCAGTCTCTAGCACACACACATGGCAGTGCGAGCTTCCTGACTAAACACATTCATTCATTCCTTCATTCATTCATTTAATCGTTTATTATCTGTAAATTCTAAACACTTTAGATTTTTTTTCACGACATTTTAAACAAACGCTTGATGAATTTCTAGATCTTTCTGTTCCCCGTGCTCCTGGAGACACGGCCAGTTGGTATAAACACTCCTTCTTCGTTGTCTTGGTAATCAGTCCAGAACAGAGAACAGCACTGCCCCCTACTGGAGCGTCGAATAAACTTCACATACTGCACACTTCACAGCTGAACTCCAAGTCAGGTTGAAATCTGTTGAATTCTTTATTTCTTGAATGTTATTTCTTCTCCTTACATGCAGTACTTTGCAAAGATTCTTGAACCCTCCACCATTTTTTTCATATTAAGAAAGATATGACCAAAACGTAGAATTGGTGCTGATTAAATTTATTATGTTACACATATAATACAGAAAATGTGTGCGTGGGCCAAAGAAGCTTTTTCTGAGGTTTAAGCAACATGGAAGTGACCAATCTGGTTTACCTAAAAATTTCATGTCAGACATTTTGGAGAGATTATTTTATATATGCCCCAAAAATGTCAATTTTCCAGTGTTATACTGTCTCGCTTCAAACAATAATCATAAAAAAATGCAAATTATTCATATTTCTGTATGAGTATTAATAGTAAATGTGGTGTTAAGCTTCAAAAAGCATATGACTTGTAAAATATGTTGCTTGAATTGGTTTTTGGGAAAAGCTTAAAGAGCAAAAAAAAAAAAAAAAAAAAAATCTGTAGTGTCCGTAACCTTGTCAAATTCAAGTTGCAATATCTGGAAAATTTCTTTTTATCTGATAAAAATATAAACATGTATGCATATTTACAATAAAACGAAGCATGGATCTGGAGATAAGAAGCATTAAGTATTATTAAAAATGGTGTTATATGATCCTATCTAAAAATTCACTTTGAGACACCTTTTAGCAGCAATACCTTGTTTTGGTGGATACATTATATAGTTACAGTAGGAAAAGGTAAAGGTAAAAAAAAAAAAGAAAAAAAAAGATGATTCCATAATACAGTGAAGACATAATGTACAGGTCCTTCTCAAAAAATTAGCATATTCTGATAAAGTTCATTATTTTCTGTAATGTACTGATAAACATTAGACTTTCATATATTTTAGATTCATTACACACAACTGAAGTAGTTCAAGCGTTTTATTGTTTTAATATTGATGATTTTGGCCGACAGCTCATGAAAACCCAAAATTACTATCTCAAAAAATTTGCATATTTCATCCGACTAATGAAAGAAAAGTGTTTTTAATACAAAAAAAGTCAACCTTCAAATAATTATGTTCAGTTATGCACTCAGTACTTGGTCGGGAATCCTTTTGCAGAAATGACTGCTTCAATGCGGCGTGGCATGGAGCCAATCAGCCTGTGGCACTGCTGAGGTGTTATGGAGGCCCAGGATGCTTCGATAGCGGCCTTAAGCTCATCCAGAGTGTTGGGTCTTGTGTCTCTCAACTTTCTATCACAATATCCCACAGATTCGCTATGGGGTTCAGGTCAGGAGAGTCGGCAGGCCAATTGAGCCCAGTAATACCATGGTCATGGTCAGTAAACCATTCACCAGTGGTTTTGGCACTGTGAGCAGGTGCCAGGTCGTGCTGAAAAATGAAATCTTCATCTCCATAAAGCTTTTCAGCAGATGGAAGCATGAAGTGCTCCAAAGTCTCCTGATAGCTCGCTGCATTCACCCTGCCCTTGATAACACACAGTGGACCAACACCAGCAGCTGACATGGCACCCCAGACCATCACTGACTGTGGGTACTTGACACTGGACTTCAGGCATTTTGGCATTTCCCTCTCCCCAGGCTTCCTCCAGACTCTGGCACCTTGATTTCCGAATGACATGCAAAATTTGCTTTCATCATAAAAAAGTACTTTGGACCACTGAGCAACAGTCCAGTGCTGCTTCTCTGTAGCCCGTTTCCTGCACACGCCTGTACACGGTGGCTCTGGATGCTTCTACGGTCACCTCTTCTCGTTGTGCAGCGTTTTCTGCCACACTTTTTCCTTCCCACTGCGGTGCCTTGATGCAGCACTCTGGGAACAGCCTATTCGTTCAGAAATTTCTTTCTGTGTTTTACCCTCTTGCTTGAGGGGGTCAATGATGGCCTTCTGGACAGCAGTCAGGTCGGCAGTCTTACCCATGATTGAGTATGATTTTGAGTAATGAACCAGGCTGGGGTTTTTTAAAAGCCTCAGGAATCTTTTGCAGGTGTTTAGAGTTAATTAGTTGATTCAGATGATTAGGTTAATAGCTCGTTTAGAAAACCTTTTCATGATATGCTAATTTTCTGAGATAGTAATTTTGGGTTTTCATGAGCTGTCGGCCAAAATCATCAATATTAAAACAATAAAACGCTTGAACTACTTCAGTTGTGTGTAATGAATCTAAAATATATGAAAGTCTAATGTTTATCAGTACATTATAGAAAATAATGAACTTTATCAGAATATGCTACACATTACAAACAAAAAACATTCCTCTGAAACTGCTCAGGTACAGGGACTGGAGTGGTAAAGAGAGAGAGAATAAAGTTCTTCCGAGAGTCTGTGGAACGGTTTCTCGAGACTACATTAAACATACAACAAAGTCTGGAGCTTTGGAAGTGAAATATGAAGAAACTGGGACTGAAACACTGAACAGTGCACAGAATAGTTGCACATAGTAAATATTACAGTATTTGGTCAAAGGTTTCCGACTGTCACATCGAAACGTACACAAAATTGAAATCATCAAAAAACAGATTTGCTTTCATTTTTCTATGGAATAAACATGTACAATTTGTTTCAATAAATTTGAAACAAATCTGGACTTCATTACCAGTTTTTAATGCCTAGTTACGTTTCACCCTCCTGCATGTCTGGATGCCGTAGCAGAACGTTCTCCCTTCAAACCAATCAAACATCTTTTCAGCTGAACACACAAATCCCACAGACTAAATGTAATGGGAAAGCGTCCCAGACGACTGGAGGTTATCATCACTGCAAAGAAGGAACATAATGTGGAGTAGAATGTTTGAAAAGTACAAACATTTTGGAAAAATATTCATTTTTGGCATTTGGCCCCCCAACACCATCACACTGAATTTGAAATGAAATTATCAAGACTTTCAGCTTTAATTCCAGAGGTTTGACAAGCGTGTGGCATTAACCGTTCAGCCATTTCCATACACACCTCCAATTTTAGTGGCTCATAAGTAATGGAACAAACGAATATAATTACAAACAGAAGGATTGTCTTTAATAACTGGATGAAAATCCTTTGTGGTCAGTGACTGCCTGAAGTCTAGAACCCAAATGCTGAGTTTCCTCCCTCGACATGCTTTAACGGGTTTTTACTTCAGCTGCTGCTTGTTTGAGGTTAATTTACCTCAAACTTTTGTTGAATCCCATGAATGAAAGCTTTGGTCACATCTTGAGTGTTTCATTTCAAAGTCAGCCAAAAACCATCCTATAATCATCCTATAATACGACATATAGTACATTAAGTATGTGATGAAATTTTTAAAGACAAATTTTAGTAGCAATAACTTGACCTTAACAGACATAACATTTATCAGTGTCATAATCACAGCAGCTGTTTGTACTGAATGTTATCTGATAATAAAAAAAGTAAAAGTGCAAAGTGCAGACACATTTTTTTCTTTCTTGGAAATGTGATTTATGCCTATTACTAGGCTACTTCTCCTAGTGTGTACAGTAATGATATTAAATGTGCTCTTCTTTTCCAGTATTGTGAAAAGTGGTGGTTTTAGCCTTGATTTTAAGGGTTGCCACGTCTGTGATTGGTGAAGTTGGCACTCCAGCACACACACACACACACACACACACACACACACACACACACACACACACACACACACACACACACACAGAGAGAGAGAGAGAGATGTAGAAATATCAGTGAGATAACTTTTCCCCAAATGATCTAAAACTTTATAATATAAAACTAAATGTTCCTGTGCATCT